>APFE030401155.1:82988-131447 GCA_000404065.3 Pinus taeda | reverse complement strand
ACTCAATCCCATTGATTGTGCAAATCCTCATGCACAACTATAGTCACAACTGATAGCAATCTGATCCTCTAACACCTGTCCCTGTTGAACTGAACATGCACTAACATGCAACTTAGTTAATTGATGTATTCTTTAGTTGCATTATGTGTTAATAATTAGTTTAACAACTCATAATTAGTCTATTTGCAGTTAGACTAATTACAACTAGTTTAACCAAGTCAAACTAAACACAACTCCATCAACTCCACAATCAACTCCACCAAACTCAACTGATTGAGTTGTAATTGAAGTCATGCATGCAACAACTCAACTAACCACAAAGAAAGGGTATTTCCTTCTGACAGCTGCATGTGCCACATATGTAGCTCAAACTGAAGTGCTCCAAGAGAATAAGATAAAGTTTATAGTCTAAATATTATTATAAGACAATAATATTTGACTTTTGTATTTTTGACAGCTAGTCTAAAAATAGACTTTGATCACTCCTGCTGTCATCATCCCTGTTGTGGTCACTCCTGCTGTGATCATCCCTGCTGTGATCCAAAAATAGAACTTGTGCCATAATTTTCCTACGGGCCCACTTAGTGAAGGCGACTCTTTTCACTAAGCTCCATCATCTTGTTGCAATCTCAACAAAAGGCGCTCACAAGGAGAAAATTCGAGTACGACCAAGATAGGATAGGGGTTACTGATAATACATATCTTGTTGAGATCGAGTGTTGATAATGCAACAAGATGATGGAGCTTAATGGAAAGAAGTCGCCTTCACTAAGTGGGCTATCAGACTATTTTTGGCGCAGAGTCTATTTTTAGACTATGTCTATTTTTAGACATATGGATCATGGTCTATGAGTTGCAGTATGTTGTTTATGGATGATTGGTCATGTTGGTAAAAATAGATGAACTTCTATTTTTAGACAAAAATGAAGGTATTGTCAGTCTAAATATAGAACAGTCGAATATTATTAGCCCTTAATAATATTTGGACTATAAACATTATCTTATTCTCTTGGAGCACTTCAGTTCCAGCTACAGATGTGGTACATGCAGCTGCCATAAGGAAATACGTGGTTCCTATGGGTTAAATTGAGCTATTGCATGGAGGACTTCAGTTAGGACTTCAGTGATTGAGTTCTATGGAGTTGGATTGGGAGTTGATGGAGTTGTGTTCAGTTTGACTTAGTTGAACTAGTTGTAGTTAGTCTAACTGGCAAATAGACTAATGTTGAGTGGTGTGAATTAGTTATTAATTAATTCAATAATTATTAACTCATAAAGCAACTGAAGAATACATCAGTTAACTCAGTGCGTGGAGAGTTCAGTGGAGAAAAGTGTAGAGGTGAGTGAAAGGGCAAGACAGTTGTCAGTTGTGACTATAGTTGTGCATGTGATTTGCACAATCAGTGGGATTGAGTTGCCAATGAGGATTGTGTAGTGTTACACAAGGGAAACACGTGAATGGTTCAGCTATTCTCATCCATTCTCTATGCAGGATTGCGCAGTGGAGGTAGGCAAGCAGCAGAGGTGATTTGAGCCAGTGATTGATTCAGATCTGTGTTGTATTGTGTGCAACAGGTGGAGATAGTACTGAGTACTTGTGAGGAGTATTGTACTATGTATTGTTACATGTTCTCAATCAATATAATATACAGATAGTTGGGGGCTTTCAGCTTTATGCTTACCCCAGGTACATATTGTGTTGTTATGTGTGGTTGATGCTTCAATGTGCGCATGTGTATGTTTTTGAATACTGCTAAAATTGATGATCAACGTAGATGATATTATGTATTATACATGCATTCCGCAATAGTGTATAATCAAGATAATCTTGGTTGAATAAGTTTCATATTATTCATAAAATTTCTACTTTGAGTCGGAATGTTTCCCATTTCCCCATAATTGTGCAATCTTTCCTAACAGATTACATGATAAGTTTCCCCAGAAAAGAAAAAAAAATAAAGGGAAAAAAACATCCCTAGGAAGTATGGATTTATTATTAGTTTCCCAAAGGTCACACATTATTATTTTTAGAAGTTTCAACCAAGTGTTTCTTTTCCTTGATTTTAGGCATGCACGTCATAAACCCTCATTTACTCAAATCTAGTTAATCGATGCCTCTAGAGCTCATTTTCACATTCAATCTTGGAGCTCTAAAATTCTCAAAGAGATCAAGGAGCCTTTGGTGGGGTTATTGTCTCTTTGTTGGGTGAGTTTGACTTTTATCATCTTTTGCCACTTTTATGTCTATTTTTGTCGTTTCGCTTGTGTAGGTGTTGTTTTTCTTATTTCTATTCATGGTTATTGGTTTCTCAACTTCTTTTAAATTGTAGAAGCATTGTTCTAATTTTTTGTTTTCCTTTCATAAGTATCACATCGATTTTCATGTTTTTGCTCTGATGGTCATCATTATGATGACTCTCCTCACATACTTGGTTTTCCTTTTGTTTGATCAATTTCTGCACTTGATCCACATTGATTCATTCACACTTAGTCAATTTTTCACTTAAGCTCACATAATCATTCACTTCTGCTCATTTTTCACACATCCATTGAGCAGATTTGTACCTCCCTTGGCTAGATTTTTCTTTTCCCATCTAGGCACTACCCAATCCTAAGGCTCATGCCACAAGCTTTGTCTCTGGAACTGTGCATTGTATAGTATAGGATGGCTTCAATTGCACACTATGCATTTCCAAGAGTCATTCTATCACCTTTGCCACTGAGACTATGTAATGTGCAGCCTATCCCAGTCTTTTCCTAGGCTGGGACACCACACTGCGCAGTCTCAAGCCTCAGGCTCCATCCTTGGCTTCTATGACTTCGCAATGCACAGTTCCCACATTGGGCAACCAATCCCTCTTGTTAATAAAAATTTTGCAATCCTCTGCATCAGATGCCTGGTTTTCTGCTTGATCATACCCTGAAAATAGATTTTCTAAAGACTGATGTTTTCTTGCCATGAGTGTCTTTCTTATTCCATAGGTACCATAGTTGTTGAGAACCTTTCTCTATCAGTCATTATCATCATGGCACCAAAGAGATTTTCTTTAAAAGAGACCATTGAAAGAAGTACTGGGGAAGTAGTTTAGAAAGTTTTAGTTAACTTGCCAATACATGCATACACTCAACTATTTATAGAAAATGAGTTAACACTAACATGGAAGCAATTCCAGCAGCAATAGTAGAAGGCAAAAATAAGTTACAAGATAAGGTAAATAGAAAGGTTGTTGAAATAATAGAGGGAGAACAAAGCTAGAAGTTGAAAGTGAATTAAATAATTATGAAAGAAACTTTACCTGCAAAAGCAGAGTGGAAGAAGAGGATATAGAGAGCAGAGAGGAGGAAGAGAAAAAATTAGAGCTTGCATGAAGAAAAATTGAGATAGAAGCAAGAAGAACAAGAAATGAAGGACGAACGGTAGTTGAGGAGGAAATAATGGGGAGAGAAGAAGAAGTAGGAAGGAGAAGAAAGGAAAGGTACCATGGCAAAAGAAGCAGCACTAATATAGGTTGAAGAGCAAGAACAAAACCAACTAGCAATGGAGGGAGAGAGTGAACAGATGAAAGACCAGGAGTTTGCTCAGCCGATCGGATATTTAATTAAAGTTGTAGACATGGAGTTGGGGCCGGAGTCGCAAGATGAAGATATTGATTTGATGCTTAGTGCACCAAAATTCATTGTTCAATATCCACCACCTATAGCCATAGAGTTATCCCTCAGTGAGGAAGGGGACATACTTCCCCTTGACAATGATCCAGTAACAGATGTGTACAATCTATCATATAATGAACTTCAGGAGACAATTGTACGAATACGGAGAAAGCATTCTCAGGATGATCATGCATCACCTACATTCATTAGAGAAAGGGTGATAATGGTAGACACCAGCAGGAATCCAAATGTCATTGTTGAAGCCAACTTGGCTTTCATGGGTGTGACAAGATCAAACACTCAGTATTTGATGACAAAGAATAATAAATTGGAATGGAATCTATAGGTTTACCAACAAAAGGTAGAACAAATTCACACAATAGTACAGAGTGAAGTTTCCACACTAGTTTACTTAGAAGAGATGAGATGGGAAATACTCGCTAAAGTATCAACACTTGGAGAAACCATGCGGAAGCTCTATGAGGTGTTTGTGACTGTACATGAAGCAGTTGTCTATTTGCATGGTCCATAGTAGTAGATAAAATAGTTTGTTAGAATTCTTAAGAACATACAAGATGACATGATTACTTATGTGCAACAGTGGACAATGTGATACAAAGGGTTGTCGCTTGACTTAGTGAAGAAAATGAAGCCACATGCATAGCTAGAGAAAGTGAAAGTTGGGATGTTGATTCAGAAAAACAAGAATCTTGCCTCATTTATTGGTAGCATTCAGGCCTCATATGTATGGTTGTTCAGTAGTTTGGATGTCTTGGTGAAAAAACACTAGATCCCATCAATCAATTCCTTCACCAAAGCTAAACCCAGGAACCAAGTTTGGTAGGATATCGATTAGTACTTGAACCAGCTGAGCTAGATTGCTACCAAGGAGGATTAGAGTTGAACAAACAGAACATGCAAAATTACATCGGTGGTCCTGTCCAAATCATAGCAATGTTTCTCATGCTTCAAGACAAACTTGAAACTGGTTCGAAGGCATTGTACCTAGATGCCATGGAGGCTAGAGTTTGCTTCTAGCCAGACACCATTACACAATTTTGGGACATCATCACACATTACCAATATTGGCACCAATATGTGACTAAGAAGCAGCAAGTGGAGGTTGTTGAACCTGAGCTCTCCCAAACTCAAGTATCATAGTGTTGTGTCTTGTTAGTTTTTCATGTTGTCTCTACCCTATTTTGTCTTATATGGGTACAATTGTAAAATGTAATATTATGTGTGATTATGTTGTAAGTTAAATTCCAAGTGTCGATATTGGAATATGAAGAGTCATGATGTAATGTAATGTAATGAGTCATTTTGTAAAGAAGTTGAAGAGTCACGAGAGTAGTCCAAAGGTCACAAAGGGGATTTGAAGAGTCACCTCCTCTTGTTATAAATAGAACCTCATAAATCATGTAACAAGATTTTGGGAGCCAAGCTTTTGGGTAGGATCAAGCTTAGAAGGAGCTTGGGAGTATTGTGAAGATCCTTGGATTCTATGTAGCATAGAGCGAGTATACTTATTTGGAGGAGCAGGTGTTCTTGACATTAATGTTCCACTATTGGTGCTAACAGTCCATCAATGGTGTATGTATGAATGTAACTTTCACTTATAATAATAAAATTAGATCCTGCATGATTTCATGCATATATTTGAATATAATAGGACTATTCTTGTTGTATTTGCAATGTGTGTTATTTAACTTACGCTAATTCTTATGAACTATTTCGTTTGCATTTGTATGAATCTTGTTGAATGTGTTTTGTTATATTAATTCATCACTTTAACTTGTGGACTAATCCACATCTTAGCTTGTGATGTCATTATTCTCATGTGTTCCTTTCAAGCTACATACTATTATAGGCTTCCAAGGGGCACACTTCCTTTTCGCTTATTTTTTTGGAACCTTCATGCATCGTACTTGTCTATCTGCAGGGTCAGACACTTCCTCTCACCCAAAGTTACCATACTTCACTCTACGTGCTTTCACGTTCAAGGCTTAAGATTACCACCCACTCCTAGGACTCCTAGTCTAAACAATGTGAGGTCTAGTTGGGAATTCATATCGAGGAGATCCATTGAATGTTGGAGGGTCTAGACCCATCAACACAACCTAAAGGAGTCACAATTCCCATGCATTAGGGTTGATTTTGAGGTGTTTTTTTGTGACAAGGAAGGACAAGTAAAGTTGGGGAGACATCTACAAAATCAGCTTCTATTTATGGTTATAAACTCTCTCCTAAATTTTTCAATACAAAAATTATCTTCATTAGATATTTTTGTGTTACACTCACATATTTCATTGCCATGCTGAATCATTGAATAAAGAACCCAAATTTTGTCATTCGTCTCGCAAGATAGAGTCGTGGAGGAACCATGAATGTTGAGCACAGATTTTTGGAACTAGAGCACCATAACCATGAGGCTGAGGGAGGAACCGTGCTTGGTGGAACCATGAACTTAAGGAATCCCTAGGGAATATTTAGATTCCCTTGGAGCCAATTTTTGGTGTCATAATCATGCCAAGTTTATACTCATATAAACTAGAATTTCGCCAAGAGTGTCATGGTGTGGTCAGTTTTATGATATGAGTAGTGGATTTTCCAGAAGAGGAATGTTCAGGGAAGAACCATGAAGTTGGAACCTTAATGCAAGAATCTGCATGGAATCTGAAAGATTCCTTAGAGGCCTGAAAATGAAAGTTTCAGAACTAGGCCAACCTTATACACATTTTTATCAGTTTTTCACAACGAACATGATGGTGTGATCAATTTCTTCAATTGAGCAACTAAATTTCAGTCAACCTATAGAAGAGAATCTTTAAGGAATTTTTGAGATTCCCAGGGAGCCCAAATTTGAACGAGTTAGAAAGGGGTCAAGTTTATAGTTAGATTTCATGATTTTTTGCCAAGAATTCAACCGTGTTGTCTATTTCTTCAGTAGAGGTGTGCATTTTCAGGCCATCCCCATAAGTGGAGGTATAAGATGCACTGATTCCATGTCTTCTTTTGAATTTTTCTAAGATGATTATTTGATGTTGATATCCTTTTTTGCCACTTTCTTGGAGGATCCTTATATGCGACTTCATATGAGAGTTTGATATTTTGTCATGCTGAAGGAGATATTTTATGAGTGAGAGTTCTTATAGAAGAACATCTCATGGAGAAACATGCTACTCTAGTTAAGGGAGTTCTTTATTTTATTAACAAATAACACATCATGTATTCATCATCATCTTGCAGCAATTAATGAAGTGGCCTCCCCACTCTTGACACTGATCCCAGAGAAGTAACCCACACTAGGTGAACTTTGTTATCAAGCTGTGTGTGTTCTTTGATTTCAAGGTTGCCTTTAACTTTCCTCCTCTTTAAAGTATGCACATGTGGTTTCTTCATACTCTTTCACATGCAATTCTACTAACATCATAGAAGTAAAAGTTCTTGGTTAATTCAGGTAGCTAAGAGAATACAGATCACTTAAGCATAGTTTCCCATGTTTCAATATTGTGTAAAAATGAAACCATTCTCATCCTATCCCTCGTGATTTCCATTTCTACCAGCATGTTTATGTCATATGAGCCTTGGCTTCCTCATTCCATCGTCACCATATTCTTGGTCAATTATATACTTTCATTTGGTTGTTTTACCCTTTCCCGAAGAAGAGTTGTGATGAGTGGTATTATTAGTCAGCCTATTGATTGATCTTTACTTATTTTGAGCAGTTCCATCATGACCGGAATCTATTGCTACCCTTTACACCACTCATTCTTCCATGAGGAGTCCTCTTTTAGCTCTTTTCAGACGCCCTAAACATGAAAATATTTTCGAGCACTAATATTTTCGAACTAGTTAAAGTAAATGAAAATACATCTACTTAGTATAAGTTTAACCCTTTTATGGACTAAGATAGAATATTTACGAAAAATGAATACCTTAGTTGAACATGGCTAAGATGTTCTCCTTAGTATTGTTTTCTTCCTTTTTGCACTCAAGAGACAATTTTACAAAAAGGAACCTTTCAAGTTTTCTTTTTCGCCTCTTTTTCAAACTCTCTAAACATGAAAAAGAAGTTGAGTTACACCTTCATTGGACTCGTAAAAACATCAAACAGTGATGGACTCATCAAATATGACAATACAGAACCACTCCTTCTCAGGGTTCATTAAAAACACTTAGAATGATTTATCCAAAGGGTGAACTCATAGATCAACCATATGTTATCCTCCTCAATATTGTCAAAAAATAAATAGGTAGTGACTAGCAATGGTTGTGGAAATTGGGATAATAGGGTACCTTACCTATTAATGGAAGAAAGGCGCTCTTGAACATGACACTCTTTCACTTCATCTCTGTGACTGTTGGGTTAGGAATTTTTCATGCTTCTTTGGTTAATCACACCATATAAAAATACTTTGCATTTGATTTTGAGTCAATGTTGCCAGCTCCATAAAGTGTCACCAGTATGTTCAAGAGAATTCCTTTAGTTGAAATTTGCTACGATAATCCTACGCCTTCATTTCCTATTTGTTGTTCCTTAACCATATTTTCAATAGCATCATTTTGTCTCAAATATTTCTCCTGTTTCATATCATTGATGGGGGATACATCAAGGCCCTCATGTGATGGGTTGCTTCTTGTTGATATCAACCCATTATCCAAGAAGTTGACTTAGAAACTCCCTTCAATACCTTGGAGCTTGCATACATCAATGGCGTGTTTCCTCACTCTTGGTGACAAGTCCTCATCATTGGCCTTCGACTAGAAGATTCTGTGTGGTATTTTACTTCAGATCAACCATACACACCACATAAATTGTACTATAGTACCTTCAGATCCATTGAATCATCGGTGGTTTCTCTCACATCTGTTAACGACTTACATCATTAGGTTCTAATCAGATGGTGTCTACCATGTTCAACTTCAGCTCATTTATTTGCATGGTTAGAATCGTACGTAAATTTATCGAGTGAACGAGATAAAAGACCCCAGTTCTAGTTCCATCCATCCATGTTGTGATTTCAGAATTCATACAATATCACAAAAGTATGATGGTTATGATCAGTCAAAAAGTCATCCAAGAATGGGTCCACACTCTCTCATAAGTTGAAGATACTTCTTCATCATTGTACATGTAATATTGGCTTATATACTGAGTATGGGTATGCCTCCCTTAATGGTGATATCATGATTAAAAATGTATTATAACATATGATGATCTCAATCAGTTGTTCTTGATCCTAACTTGTCACAAGGTAAAGCACTTTGGTATTCATACACTGCTTCTGAATTTTTCCTTTAGTGGGAATCTGCTACAGGCCATTTTTTTACATCTATTCAATCAAACTAGATCAATCAACATCCTTAAACAAGTTTTTCATAATCCCTTCACAAAGCCCTAAGCTTCACTTCTTCAAAAAGCCTGAGTTTTCTAGATAAATTGCTTATTAAACATTTTTTTTAACCCTAGTGCTCCTTGCATGCTTGGCCACTTGTGCTCAGCACGCGTTGAATATTTAAGCACTAAAGTTGGTCAGCACATGTTTCTCATTTCTACAGGTGTGTTGATTCTAGAAATCGAGAAAAATAAAAAATATTTCCAAAGCTTCGTCTTCTAGAATACTCCAAGGTAGTTTTAACTATTTACCACAAATTGAGATAATGAATTCCTATATGATCCTATCTTGGAGACCTTATATGTTATCCCTTGAGCTCATCCTCCCATCATATGTGGATCTCAAACCTAGAATGGTAAATCCTAAACTACCACACTCATCCTATAAATTTATTGCCTCCCATAAGGTCTGGGTTTGCTTTTGGAGATTGCTAGTGCCCTCATGTTGCTACTTTGAACCTAAAGGAGTTATCATTCTCATGCATTAGGGTTTATTTTGGGGTGTGATTTGTGACAAGGAATGACAAGTCAAATTGGGGAGATATGTACCAAGTCATCTTCTCTTTATGGTTGTAAAGTCTCTCCTATATTTGTTAATACAAAAAGTAGCGTATTTCCTATATTTCTTATGTTATGTTTACACTCATGGATTTAAATTCCATGTTGATTCATTGAATAGAGAATTTATATTATCTTGGACTTTTTGGATCCTTTTCTTTTCTTAGTCATGTGTGCAGGTTCTAATTATAGCACTTGGAGCTAGAATTGGAGCTTACAAGAAAGGAGGAAAGAAAGGCTTGATACAGATTTGAGGTAGGCCTCTTTCTCATACTCTAATTTATCTAAGGAAAACTTTGAGATTTTTTCCTTTTGTTGTTCTAGATCATGCCACTAGATCTAGAGAATTCACCTTTTTCCATAATTGTGGAAATTCCGCATAACAAATTGGTGACTCCACTGAGAAACGATTATTCCATTAGTAGTTTCCTTGACCTTAGCATCCTTTTCACCTATTAAAGTGACCTTAATTGAGTCACTCAAAAATTGATTGACCTTAGGAAAACACCTTTTTTATCTTGGTTTTATTTTTCGTGTCGTGTTTTGACCAAAATTACCCCAGTGCATTCCCTATTCAGAGACAAAGTGCTTTAGTGCACTTGTTCCTTCTTTATGCCTACACTGTAGAGCACCGATGTCAGTTCCACACATACACTCGTCCTCTAGGATGAAAAAATTCCATTCATTTTCCTTTCTCTTTGATTTTCTTTGGTCCAGCAAGTTTTCCTTGTGTCTCTTAATGTATCCTTGCCTCTGAAAACCCTTCATTATGTTTGATTTTGGTTTTATTATCCTTCGGTAAGAATTTATTTGATTTTTCTTTTTCTTATCAATTGGATGTTTGCAAACATTTTGCTTGATTACTGATTGGATTGGAGAAATTTATATTATAGTTATATTTTGTGTGGTTTCTTCTTGTCAATAATATTGTTGCATCATAGTTTTCGTTGCATTTGAGAATTAAAAGGAAAAAAAAGAAAAATCTCATCATTTTGCATATTTTACATTATCTTTAGGGTTTTGGATGAAATTTAGGAATTGGAGCAGAGGGGATCCGAATGGAAAATGGCATCAACCCATGGTATTCATCCACCGATGGAATTTACCCATGGTATTATAAGTGGAATTCACCCATGGTATTTATCAACCAATGGTATTGTAAGTGACATCCACCCATGGTATTCATTCACTCATGGAATTGACCCATGGTATTGTAACTGAAAAATACTATAAGTAACAAGTCACATTTTGTAAAAGGACAGTTTTGTCGTCCACAATGTAGTTCTTACAGTTGTTATCACTTAAGAAATGATTTCTAAATCCGGAGCATCAGTTCTATTCCAAAGAATTGGTGTTAGTCTTGGTCTAGTCCTTCCATGGTTGCTTTAGTGTCTAAGATCTAGAAAAGAGTCTTGTTGGTATGGTCAAATAGGGTCAACACTCCATTCTTGCCCATCGCTGGTCCCACATCACACATTATTTCCATGTGTCAAGTTTGTGTCAAGGTTTACATTTTACATTTGTTTCTAAGTAATAATTCTAGATGGTGGTTAAGTTGCTTTTATGGTTTTTAGAGTCTAAGTCATAGGGTTAGAGTCTCATATCCATCATCAAATAAAGCTCAACAACCTTGTTTTACACTTTATGGATCTCATATCATGGATCTCATATCATGTTTTGAAAGTCATGTGTTTAGCCATTTTGGAAAAATTTTGAAACTTGCTACAAATCCACATTTTCATAGTGCATACAGTGTAAAAAACTAGTTTTTCACTACGAAATCACTGAACTAGGAGTTTTCGTAGCGCGCTACAAAACCCCTGAAAAAGCCTGTTTTAGCATAAAAAAACTTTGTTTTCTGCGTTTACTAGTCAACTTCCAGAAGGGTTCCTGAGCAGCTGAGAACTCAATTTTGAAAAATGAAAGAGGCTTTTCTTTATAACATACCAAAAAACAAAACACTCTTTCAGTTTCGTCAAATGCATTCTGAGGTGGGAGGAATTTATGGTTACACTTGCGCTACGAAACTGCTGAAAGTCAAACTTTGTCTTCTGGTTTTAGCAGTCTTTTTGAAGATCAGTTTTTGGTCACAGGAAAAGCTATTTTGGAATTTTGAAGGAGGTTTATTTTCATAAAATCTCCAGATACAATAACGTATCTCACTTTCTTCATAAGTGTTTTCATTTGGGAGATAATAAGCTTTCTTTGAGACCTTAATTTCAGAGAACAGATTTTTCCTGTTTGACACGTGTTTTTCAAGGACAGATTATGGACAGTTGGAGAAGTTTTTTAAAAAACCAAGAGAGGTTTTTGTTCTAGAGGGCATGGACTACAAAAATATTATTTATTTTAATAAAATATGTCACGAGTGAGAAGATAAGCGCTCTGTCCCACGTGCCATTTTCAAGGATCCTAAGCCTAAAAACAGGGAAACATGTTCCCTAATTTCTAGGGTTTGTCATCAACATTCAGGTGACAATGTGGGAGGCTTCATCAAATTCGACTTCATGAGGTTGCAGCTGTCATAGAATGCATTTAAATGTTTAGATAAGGTTGTTGTAATCATAATAAGGAGTTACACTCCTAGTTGTATTAGGTCTCTAGGACTGCTAGTTAGCTATCAAATGCATTTAAAGGTTTGTTTTATGGTTAGAATAGGTGTCACTGATGGAAAATTCGAATTCCCCTCATGCTGAAGGAGGAATCTAAGTCATGTAATGAACTCTATATATTGGAGAAGATGTGATGCACAAAAGGTTGGCAATTTTCAAAGAAACAAGCACATTGTGTTATTGTATGTCACTGTATGTTTTCAGGTTAATACAAAGAGTTGCTTTCACTACTCAGGATTCAGCAAGGGTTTTAATGTTTGATCTTCCTCGTGGCTTCCTTCATATACTTACTTGCAGTGGTATAGACACATGTTACTTAGAATTCATTTGATGATGTTCTAACTTCCTTCATGTGTTTGTAGGCTGTGTTCCTTACGTTATATCTTTGTTTTGCTTCTATGTTAAAGCCCTCTATGCCCTGACTTCCATGTGAAATTAATCTTACTGTTGTACTGAAACACACTTTGACTCCATAGCCCAATGGAAGTTTGTTAATTGGTATTTCAACCATTTATACATTGTTGTTTTAATTTTCCATAGAGTTAGCCATCTAATCTTATTCATTATCAAAATCTTTAATCTTGGGAGAGAGCCCTCTCAGGTTGAGGAGGCTAAGCCTCAGCGAAAATTTGGTTTGAAAGAATTACACAAGGTCTTCCTGGTCAGCAACCTATCAAGGTTGGGTTTTGTGATAACAACAATTATTCTCCATTTTAATAAAAATGGAGAATAACTGTAAGAGCTACATTGTGGTGGAAAAAACTTTCCTTTTACAAAATGTGACTTGTTACTTATAGTATTTTTCAATTACAATACCATGGGTCAATTCCATGGGTGAATGAATACCATGGGTGGATGTCACAATACCACGGGTCAATTCCATGGGTGAATGAATACCATGGGTGGATGTCACAATAGCATGGGAAAATACCATGGGTGAATGAATACCATGGGTGGATGTCACTTACAATACCATGGGTGGATAAATACCATGGGTGGATTCCACTTACAATACCATGGGTAAATTCCATCGGTGGATGAATACCATGGGTTGATGTCACTTACAATACAATGGGGGGATAAATACCATGGGTGGATGCCACTTACAATACCATGGGTAAATTCCATGGGTGGATGAATACCATGGGTTGATGCCATTTTCCATTCGGATCAAGTTGCATTTGAAATTTTTGATTAGGAAGTGTTGTTTGATACATCATTTTCTTGTTGCATTATTGTTTGAATCTCTTCCTTCTCATAGATAGTTTTTCGTTGAAAATCAAAGAGTTCATATTATCATGCTAGAATGAATTCTAGGGATTTCAGGTGAACTCATGTTGAGCCTTGCAAACTGAAACCTAATTCAAGATAAACTCTAAAATTTATTGAATCAATTTTAAGGAGCATTTGGAACATCAACACAAACATTTAGAGGTCTAGGCTAGAGATGTGTGTTGGCATCTTTAAACATAGGAGCTGTCATTTTTTTCAACGTTACATTCTGGGGGTGATATCCCATTCCACATATGTAAGTGTATAGGATCGTTCTCCACACACCTTCGAGTATATTGGATGGTGATTCATGCATGATAAGTATATGGGAATGATCTCATTGAAAAATTACACATTATATAGCACTACCACGGACTGTGCTTTCATGTACCTCCAGGTATATTTTGGAAGTCCACACTAAGTTTCCATCCCACCATAGGTAACCAAGTCAGCTGCCTTGTACATTGTGATACACAGAACACATCATTTTGTGATATTTCATGCACGTACGTAAATCGTTGGTTTACCAAGGTGGTATATCATAGTTCACAGTGACTTGGTAATCCTTAATTGCCTAGTCACCCTTTTGTTTTATTTTGTGTCTTTCATTTATAAAATCAATTAATTAACCACAGAACAACATCCTCACTGTGGAACAACTCCTTAGTGGATCTTAGGTTGAGACTAATGGTGACTGTTTCTAAGTCTACCAATCAAGGAAACCCCTCTTATGAGAATCTTGGTCCTTTTCCTTCTTTCGGAAATATTAGTGCTCCTTATATTGAAACGTTGTCCCTTCCCAGGTTTACTATTATTTTTCCAATTTGGTTATTTTCAACCCCTACGATTTCGAATGTCCAAATTGCTACTCAACCAAGCTCTCCTCCACCTAAACAACATCAACATCAATTTGATCCTAAAGTTTATCCTTTACCTTCTTCACTTCTTGTTTTTTCATCCCTTTCTTCCTCCTCACCTGGTGAATTTTTTTATTATAGTAACCATGAAGTTAAGAAGAAAAAGAAACAAATGGAGAAGAAGAAGTAAAATAAGCAAGGAGGAAACCAAGAAACCATTGCTGCCAATGCAACTAGTCTATAGAAACCTTCCAATCAACCCCGTAAAGTTAAATTCCCTTGCAATTTGTGTAAGGGTGACCACATTCTTAGATATTTCCCTAGTATTCCACAAGTATTAGAAGTGTGGTCCACAGGCTCACATCAACCCTATTCATCAGCCTCTAGAGATCACGTTGGTGACAAACCATCAACTAGTGATAGTAAGATCCATGGGAAAAAGGGTAAAGTTATGTTTCCCTATAGGTTATGTGAAGGGAATCATATTATTCACCTTTGTCCTTATATGGATGAATCTTCAAAAGTGTTGGGAAACCTTACATCCTCCTCATATTTCGACTGGTTATCGAAATCTTTTTCCCAATCCTATACTAGTTGATGAAGTGATTTATCAAAATCTGAATCCAATGAATCCCACTCTCTCCGAACATGAATCCCATGAGTCCATTCCTGACCAACCATTGGTTGATAAAATGGTTGACTTGATTCCACCTTCTATTGATCGTACTTTTCCCATAGAGAGTGAGTCTCATACTACTAAAATTCTTCTCATTTCTTCAAATTCCAATGAACTTGGTGAAAATCTTCCCGTTCCAAAAGCATAGGGAGACAATACTCCAATTCCCACAACACAAGGGGGAAATCCTCCCATTCCCACAACATAGGGGAGCATCTCTCTTGTTCCCATAACACAAGGGGGAAGTTCTCCCATTGCCATGGCACCCCCTACAAGTAGTATGGTCACTTCCTTTGATTGGAGTCGACTGGCAGGATATCATCTTCCTCCTTACGTGCCTTGTCAGATTATAATACAACCTTGTGATATGGTCATACCGAGCACAGACATAGATGAAGGTGATTCTGTTAGTATTTTGTCCTCAACTACTTGGAAAGCTTTAGGTTCTCCACAACTTCTGTCTATTACCTAGAATTTGTTGGCTTTTAATAGAGGAACCAGTCGACCTTTAGGGATCCTTCCTTATTTTACTATCACTATGGGAAGAAATATTGTCTATATCAATGTGATGGTAGTCCAAGACCCTTTTGATTTTAATTTACTCCTTGGGCGTGACTATGTTTATGACATGGGATCTCTTGTCTTTTCACTCCTTCATGTGATGTGTTTCCCGTAGGAAGGAAGAATCGTGACCAATGACCAACTTTCATTCGTTGGTACTACTTTGACTCCCAATCAACCAGCTTCCCTAAATGATCCTTATATGCAAGTGGTATCAAACCCACCATATATTAATTATGTGGCAAACTATTCCATGCCCACATCAATTGGTGATCTAGTAAGTGATATAGTGCATCATTTACTGGGGGAATTGGAGCTTTATCTTTCTATTGGATCCCTTGATATGTATCCCTCACAGAGTGTTGTTCTCCCATTTGATGAGAACCTCTTGGAAATCCCTTGATATGTATCCCTCTGAGAGTGTTTTTCTTCCATCTGAGGAGAACCTATTGGAAGCCATGGCCTCCTGGAGGTCATGATCAAGGTCCCAAAGCAGAGTTCCTTTTCTTTTGTCAATATTGTTAAAAACTTAAACAAGGACCCAGAGCGGAGTTCTTTTTCTTGTGTCAAGTTTGTTAAAAATGAAACAAGGTGTCTTGAGCATAATTCTTTTCCTGTGTCAAGATTGTTAAAAAATGAAACAGATCCCCTTCCAATTCGAGTCTTTGATTAGATCTCATAAATTCTCAGTCGAGTCTTGAATCACTTGATCTCATAAATGAACCTTCATTCCATCCACCTGTTAGTAATCAATAGTCTACTTAGGTGAATGAAATGAAGCTTGGGGGTCATGTCCCTAGAATTGTGTTATTATGTTGGGGGCATGAAAACTTATTTCAATCGTAGTTTCCCCTCTTTCAAGCTTGTGTAAAAATGAAACCAATAAATCTCAAGTATAGTTTTCTTTGTTTCAAGATTGTGTAAAAATGAAACCACTCTTACTCTCAAGCATATTTTTTCTTTGTTTCAAACTTGTGTAAAAATGAAACAATTTCAAGCATAATTTATCTTCATTCCAAGCTTGTGTAAAAATGAAACTACCTTCAATTACTCTAAAGCATAGTTTCCCATGTTTCAAGCTTGTGTGAAAATGAAACCATTCTCATCCTATCCCTTGTGATTTTCATTTTTATCAGCATATTTCTGTCGGATGAGCCTTGGTTTTCCCATTCCATCACCATCTACTTAGTCGATCATACGCTTTCACTTTGTTGTTTTACCCTTTCCTAAAGAATAGTTGTGATGAGTAGTCTTATTAGCCAACATCTTGAAATTTTCATGTTTTGAGAAGTTCCATCATGGCCGGAACCAATTGCTACCCTTTATACCACTTGTTCCTCCAAGAGGAGTCCCCTTGCAGCTCTTTTTAGACTCACTAAACATGAAAATATTATCAAGCACTTTTCTTTTCAAACTCGTTAAAGTAAATGAAAATATGTCTAGTCAGTATAATTTTAACCCATTTTCAGACTGAGATAGAGTATTTACGAAAAAGAAATACCTTAGCGAAACATGGCTAAGAGGTTCTTTTGAGCATTGTTTTCTTCCTTTACGAACTCAAGAGACAATTTTACGAAAAGGAACCTTTGGAGTTTTCTTTTTCACCTCTTTTTGAACTCTCTAAACATGAAAAATAAGTCTAATTACACCTACATTGGACTCGTAAAAACATCAAACAACAATGGACTCATCAAATATGATAAGACCAAAACACTCCTTTTCAAGGTTATTAAAAATAATTTGAAGGATTCATCTGAAGGGTGTACTTATAGATCATGCATATGTTATCCTCCTCAAGCTTATCAAAAACTAAAGAGGTACTAACTAGAAATGGTTGGGGAAATTGGGAAAACAGGGTACTTGATCTATTAATGGAAATGAGTCACTCTTGAAAATGACACTCTTTCACTTCATCTTTGTGACTGTTGGGTTGGAAAATATGCTTTCGTTTTTAGTTAATCACACCATATAAAAATCCTTTGCATTCATTTTTGGTTCAATGCTACCAGCTCCATAAAGTTTCATCAGTATGTTCAACAAAAGTCCTTTATTTGGCATCAGCTATGATACTCCTAAGCCTTCATTTCATGTCTATTTTTCTTGAACCAAATTTTCATCAACATCATTCTATCTCAAATCTTGATACCTATTTAATGTTGTTGATGGGAGATACATCAAGGCCCTCCTGTGACATGGTCTCTTCCTATTGACATCAACTCAATATCCAGGAAGTTAACTTAAAAACTCCTTTCGGTACATTGGAGCTTGCATACATCAAAGGAAAGTTCCTTGCTCTTGGCGAAAAATCCTCATCATTGGCCTTCGACCGAAATATTATGTTTGGTGTTTGACTTCATCTCATCCATTCACACCACATAGATTGTACTATGGTACGTTGAGATCCATTAAAATCATCGTTGGTTTTGCTCGAATATATTAACGACTTACATGATTGCTAATCATATGGTGACTACCATGTTTGACTTTAACTCTATTATTTGCATGGTTAGACTCATACATAAAGTTATTGAGTAAATGATATAGAAGTCCCTAGATCTAGTTCCATCCATTCGAACTATAATTTTAGGATTCATACAATATCACAAAAGTATGATGGCTATGATTAGTGAGATAGTCATCCAAGCATGTGTCCACACTCTATCATCAGTGGATGAGACTTCCTGATCATTTTACATGTAATATTGGCTTATATGTTGAGTATGGGTATGCCTCCCTCAGCGGTGGTATCATGATGAAAAATGTATTGTAACATGTGATGATATCGACCAGTTGTTCTTGATCCGGACTTGTCACAAGGTCAAACACTTCAGTCTTCAGCCACTACTTCTGACTTTGTGCTTTAGGGGGGGAATTTGTTACAGGCCATTTTGTCACATCTTCTTAATAGGCCTGCAAACCAGATCAATCAACATCCTTGAAGAAGTTTTTCATAATCCCTTCACAATCCCTAATCATCACTTCTCCAAAAAGTTTGAGTTTCTGGGACAAATTTCTTAAAAACATTGTTTTTATCCCCATTGCTCCTTGCATGCTTGGCCACCTACACTCAACACATGTTTCATATCTAAGCACCAGCGTTGGTCAACACATGTTGCTCCCTTCTACATGTGCACTGATTCTAGAAATTTGGGAAAAATAAAATATATCTTTGAAGCTTCCTCTTCTAGAAACTCCAATGTAGTTTTAATTATTTATCACAGATAGAGATCTTGAATTCCTATTTGATCCTATATTGGAGACCTTTTCTCTTATCCCTTGAGCTCATCCTCTCATCATATGTGGATCTCAAGCCTAAAATGGAAAATCCTAAACTACCACACTCATCCTATAAATTTATTGCCTCACATAAGGTTTGGGTTTGCTTTTGGATATTTCTAGTGCCCTCATGCTGCTACTTTGAACTTAAAGGAGACATCATTCTCATGCATTAGGGTTGATGTTCAGGTGTTCTTTGTGACAAGGAAGGACACATCAACTGAGGAGACATCTACAAATCCAGCTTCTATTTATGGTTATAAACTCTCTCCTACATTTGTCAATACAAAAAGTATCTTGTTTTCCTATATTTATTGTGTTATGTTTACACTCATGTATTTCAATGCCATATTTATTCATTGAATAAAGATATTAGATTATGCTATGTGGGTGTTGTGGATCTTCTGCTTTTTTTAGTGATGTGTGTGGGTTATAATTATAGCACTTGGATCTAGAATTGGAGCTTACAAGCAAGGAGGAAAGGAAGGTTGGCTTTAGATTTGAGGTAGGTTTGTTTCCCATACTCTAATTTCTGTAAGGAAAACTTTGAACTTTTTTCCTTGTATTGTTCTAGATCATACCACTAGATCTAGGTAATTCACCTTTGTCTGCAATCGTGAAAATTTTGCATAACAGAAGTCATTGAAATAATAAAATTACTCTAGTACATATGAAAGAAAACATGAACCAGAATTATATGTCGAGTTGAGAAATAGAGATCTAGGGGAGCATTGGTGGAAATAGGGGTTTGAAGCTCACGGAATCATCAAATCTAGGTTTCAAAACTAGAGAAGAATAGGGTCAGAGTGGCAGAGCTACACAAAAGGGGACAGAACCTGACCCGACAAATGGAAAATGCGGAGTCCATAGGGACCCCATCTTACAAGCAAATAATGATGAACAAACAAACAGCACGGGTAGGGGTGCAAATAGCAGGCTATGAAAGGTCACATAAGGAGGACTTGACCAGCAAGGGAAGGAAAGGAAATGAAGGGAATGAGGATAACAACACTCAAAAACTGAAAGGAAAGGATGAAAATAAAAGAACAGAAAATAAAGGCAAGGAGAAGCCATCATAAGCACATCCCACCCATGAAAACAAACAGGGAAAGGAGCAAACAGGAGCAGAGGAAGAGGCTCTGGATAAGGATAAAGAGGAACAAGGAGGAAGAATGACAACACTCAGCAGAAAGAAGAATCAAGGTCCGTGTAAACCCAAGGCGGCAGAAACCCTAAGGGTTGTGATATCAGACCCAGACATTCAAGCCTACTGGGATCACATGATCGAACATGCAGTGATCTGCAAATTCATGGGGCTCTGGCCAACAGAACGGGAGTTGTGTCAATGGATAAAGCAGCAATGGAAACCCAAAGGTGATGTTAAACTGCACTTAGGAGCCAAAGGCCTTTTCACTATTGTTTTCTCAAATCTAGAAGATAAGGATAGAATATTTGATGGCGGACCTTATTTCTTTGCTTCTGCGGGGCTGTACATAAGGCCATGGAAACCCAAATTTGTACCAGAAAAATAAACCTTCAAGCAGGTACCTGTCTAGATATGCCTCTTCTCCCTACCAATAGATTATTGGGGATATGAAACTCTTGAACAAATAGGGAATAAGCTATGGAATTTCATCAAAGCATCATAAGCTACTTTGCAAAGAAGGAACACCTCCTGTGCCAGAATCTGTGTGGAAATGGATGTGTCTGGGGCTCTGCATGAGGGAATATGGCTGGAGTATAGGGGTGAAGATTATTTCCAAGCCATAGATTATGAGCAAATCTCATTCCGATGTAGAAAATGTCATGAGCATGGTCATTTAATCAGAGAATGCCCACTAAATAAAGCAACAGGTGACCATAAGGAAGACAAAGAAGAGAAGAACAAGGAAATCTTTACTAAACCAAAATCTAAACAAAGAGAACACAGGAAACGCCAGACCAAAGCAAGCACCTCACAAGGTAACACAAGGAATGCTTTTGAAATCTTGGAAACTGAAACAGAATCAGAGGATAACAACAAAGACCAAAATATCACTGAATCAAACAAAACTATAATAGAGCTTGAGTCTAAAGCACTAGAGGGGAATCCTTCAAGCATTATGCTACAGATTCAAGAAATAATAGAGGGGGTAGATGAAGACTCAAAAATGCTCATAAGTGACATCAAAAGCAAAGATATGGAACTTAATGATATACTAGAGCAAGAGGGTGTAAATCTACCAGACATGGTGGAAAACTGGAAAAAGAAGGGAATGGAACACATATCAGAAGAGGAAGTTAAGAGAATCAATAATATATTAATAGCACGACAAAGAGAAAAGGTGGAAATGCAAGCCTGGGCATAGCTAAAGTACTAGGAGTCCGAACACAGGGTCTACATCAAACCTCCACAAGTTCCAAACACCGAAAAAAAAAAAAAGCGGATGCAGAACCAACAATGAAGCACTGCTAGAACTGGGACAAATGCTTTTAAATTCCGGTAAGATGAAAGCCCTAGAGGCTTTTTCTCTAAGCTCCTAAACTTTGTTTAAAATTAAAATCATCTCTTGGAATGCTAGAGGGCTTGATAGCCAAATAAAACAGTGTCTTTTAAATAAGAAAGTCCAAAAGGAAAAACCAGACACAATATTTGTGCAGGAAACCAAATGTACATGTAGCACGATATTCAATATAAGCACAAAATTAGGCAAACATATGGAATACCTGGAGACTGCCAGCAATGGATGGGAGGGAGGCTTAATCACCTTGTGGAATCTGAAAGTAATCAAGATCCTCTCCTTGGAAGCGACCAGATCCTTCATAGCTGTAGAAGTTCAAGTGGTAGGAAACTTTGAAACTTATCTGTGTACTAATGTCTACGGGCCACAAAAGCTAGAGGAGAAGTTTCTTTTTATGAGAACTCTGTTGAACTTGAAGCTAAGATATCCCCAAGAAAAGGCAGTCATAGGAGGGCATTTCAATATGATAACTACCCTCACGGAAAAGAAAGGAGGTATAAGGAAACTCAATAAAGATTCTAAAGTTGTTCTAGACTTCATCAAAACAGCTAATCTAGTGGATGTCTATCCCAGAAGTGGGGCTTACACATGGAACAAAAAAAGGGGAGGTGAAAGGCAAATTGCTTCTCGACTAGAAAGATTTCTCATATCATAAAGTATTCTACTAGAGGGAATTATAGTGGAATCAGATATTCTTCCCAGTGGAGGGTCAGACCATTGGCCTATTTCTCTTATTGCTGCTATCTAGGGCACTCCAAGAAACCAACCTTTTATATTTGAACAATTCTAGCTTACTCATCCGAGTTTCATACAACAAATAAAAAAATGGTGGAACGAACCAGTGAGAATTAAAGGAACCAAAATGTACAGATTACAAGGTAAACTGAGACACATTAAAGACAAGATCAAAATATGGAACCAAAAAGTATTTGGGAACATATTCAAAGAAAAAATGAAATTAGAGGAGCAATTAGAGTAGATACACACAGGTTGGATTCAAGGGGATACAAACCCAGAAACTGTAAGCAAAGAAAAAATGTTGATGCAGGAATGGAAAATTCGTTGTCAATAGGAGGAAACTTTATGGAAGTAGAAATATAGAGTTCATTGGCTTAAGGAAGGAGAACAAAATACAAAATTATTCCACAGATCAACTATTGACCACAAAGGAGCTAATAAAATCCTTAGTCTTAAAGATGAACAGGGATCCATATTACAGACACATCAAGAAATATCAACCCTTCTCACTACGCATTTCAGCAGCATAGCTCAAGAACCGGAGGTTGACAGAACGCAAGAAATTGATGAACTCATCTCCTCAATCCCCAAGCTAATCACAATAGAGAATAACCTAACACTGACACAATAATTTCCATGGAAAAGGTGGAAGAAGCAGTGAAAGAAATGCCCAATGACAAAGCTCCGGGGCCTGATGATTTTACCATTAATTTCTACAAGGCATGTTGGGATATTGTTAAAGCAGAAGTCTGGGAAGTTGTGGAGGACTCACGACGTTCTGCCTCAATCCTCAAGTCCCTCAACTCCACCTTCCTTGCCCTGATAGCAAAAGAGGAGGAAGCTAACACCCCTGCAAAGTTTCGTCCTATAACACTATGCAATGTCATATATAAAATCATCTCTAAAGTTATAGCTAACATAATGAAACCTATTCTTCCAGGTCTTATCTCAGAAGAGCAATCTAGCTATGTTGAGGGGGGACAAATTTTGGACAATGTTTTACTAGCTCAAGAAATGATTCACATACTTCAATCTAGGAAGAAAGCAGGAATGATGATGCAACTAGATCTGTCAAAGGCATATGACAAGGTCAACTGGCATTACCTAGAAGCAATTTTAAAAGCTTTTGGCTTTGCTGGACAATGGATAGTATGGATTTGAGCTCTGATCAAATCTACTAAATTTTCTATTTTGGTCAATGGAGCCCCTTCTACTCAATTCTCTCCTTCGCGAGGGCTTAGGCAGGGTGATCCGTTATCCCCATTCCTTTTTGTGATCCTAATGGAAGGTTTGAGTAGACTTATTCGTAGAGCTAAGGAGGAAGGAATTATCAAAGGATTGCAACCCCTGCCTTCTATTCCAACAACCACTTACCAACAATTTTTTGACAATACGATGTTACATGGCACTCCAATAGTCAAAGAAGCCATGGGCTACAAAAGGATCCTCAATCTTTTTAGCAAGGCTTCAGGTATGGAGCTTAATATATCGAAATCTACTATCTTCTTTTTCAATACTCATTTAGCTGTGCAAAAAAATCTCTCCTCCATCCTTGGCTTCTGAAGAAGTAGCCTCCCCTCAAGATACCTAGGAGCTCCTTTAACCGACAAACCTTGGCAAAAAATCCACTGGGAAAAGATCCTAGCTAACTTGGAGAAAAGATGCAATCATTGGACCCATAGGGCCCTAAATTTTGCAGGAAGACTGGTCTTAACCAAAACTTTCCTTCAAGCCATACCTCAATATATGCTCTCCATTATTCTAGCTCCCAAAGGAGTCCTTTAATAGATAAGGGTCATTCAAAGAATGTTCCTCTGGTCAGGTAATTATGAGAAGAAAAAATGGTCACTGATCGCATGAAACAAACTATGCAAGCCCAAACAACTCGGAGGGTTGAACTTGCAAGATCCCTCCACAATCAATCAGGCCTGTGGTGCTAAGTTATGGTGTAAATGGCTGAAGGAACCCAAATTACCATGGGCTAAGCATTGGAAGGAAAAATACGCTCCAACTCATAGTTTACGGAACCTAATCAGAATGCAAGAAAACCCAGAAAGCTCAGCTATCTAGAACCTAGCAAGAAGCAACCAACAAATTATACAGGAGAATAGCTTTTAGGAAATTCGTAATGGAAAACCAACCCTTTTTTTGGAGGATTCCTGGCAACAACTCCCCAAGTTGGAAAGGCCTGAGTTTGCAGATTTCCAAATAAATAACCAGGAGCTAGGGAGAATTATGGTGAATCATTATTGGAAACCTAATGAAAGGGACGAGGAGTGGAGAACCTGGATATTCAGTGAAACAAAGCACATAACGGAAGCAAACAATGACACAAGGAACCTGAGAACACTTTTAGACAAAACAAGGATAAGAACAACAAAAGATGGGGCAGGGAAGGAGGAGGCAATTTCACACTCAAGGAAGCCAGGAATTACATAGAAAACTCAGAGCAGGAAGAAAAGGTCAATTGGTGCAACAAGGTTTGGGATTCCCAGCTCTGGCCAAAAATTAAAACGTTCCTTTGGCTCCTAATGCACAGTAAAACTCTTACTTGGGAGAATCGCCAGAAGAAAGGGTTCTCTAGACCCTCTCGATGCCCCATGTGTGGAAAGGAAGAGGAGACAATGAATCACCTCTTCAACACATGTGACTCAGTAGACCTGTTATGGAAATGGGTGGAAACCATATTGCAAAAAACAGACAGAGTAAGAAATTCTATTCAAGAAACTATCGAGAACTGGAGGAACAATTTCTCCAATAATCAACTGGTTAACACCATTTGGAAAATCATACTAGGGTTCATTGCATGTCAATTTGGAAGGAAAGGAATCAAAGAGTCTTCTTAAATGAAACCAAAAATTTAAACCACTCAATAGAGATAATTCTCCAAAATGTGAAGAAATTGGTTCTTGTCAAAGGTAGAATAGAACAAGACATTAAAATCTCGACTGTAGACTTACAAATTTTGAAAGCTTTCAACCTGGACAAGGGAAACTTCGCTGCCACCTAGAATTGCTGACAGGAGATAAACACCAGTTTAAGCGCCTCGAAGTGGCCACCTTTAGGATTCCTTAAACTCAATTTCAATGGAGCCTCTCGGGGTAATCTGGGTCCAGCCGGCATCGGAGGGGTTCTTAGGAATAGGGAAGGAGAAATTCAGTATATCTACAGCAGAGCTCTAGGGGAAGGAACCAACAACAAAATGGAGTTTGCAACGTTGGAACAGGGTTTGAGAATTCTTCAGAAATTACATGTTGGAGCAACGGTGGTGGAAGGAGACTCTCAGCTAGCAATTACAGCAGCGAGAAGGATGTATACGGGAGCCAAAGCAAGCAAAGTCACTCAACATTGGAGACTGGCCAAAGTGACAGAGAGTATTGCCGAACATCTTTTGTGGTTGAACGGTTTAATCTTTTAGGCAGTTAGATGCAAAGCTAATACCGTAGCGGATCACCTGGCAAATTATGGTATAGAAAAACCCATTGTCATCATGGATAGTTGTTGGCAGGACATAACCTGCCCAGAATTGAGAAACAAGTGTACACTGCTCTCGAGGCAGGACATTTTTAACGAAGGATAAGGCCAGGGGTACGAAGATCTTTGCAGGTAGTGGAGTATGACACCATCCAATTGCAAGGCAGCGAGAATAGAGGGTCGGAAGATGAACGAAGTACACACAAGGAATAGACATTCAATGCACAAGCAGGATGGAGCAACTCCTAGCAGCTCCATGAACAAAAAGTATGAACTTCGTCGGTACCCATTTAAATTATTGCCACTTGGCACTCACCGGAAGGGTTCAAACGGGGCAATTTTAATAGCATAGATTCGGCACATCAACAAAATTGTGAGCCACGGAGCAAAGTTAATCATGAAGGGACGTGCGCACATAAGGTGACGAGATGGGACGCATCAAGTGATTCATTTGCTCTCTCCTCTATATCTACAGTCCCCAATAATAGAAGCACCACTCTGATTTCCGAAGGTCACTAGCATCCCATCATCTGTGCTCTCAGAAGGCGACTTATATCTGTTCTTAGTCTTAAGGGGATGGCGCGAGAAGGCAGCCGAAATGCATCTGCCAACAAAGATCTCAAGCAAGCACGGGAAGCCTATGAAACAAGAACCTCGCAGAAGGAGAAGCGTAAGATTGAGGAGTTGGAAGTAATTGTGGCTGAAGAAGAAGAGAGAATGAACTGGAGAAGGAAATGGAGTTGGTCCAGGATCCTGGCACGACGACGACTCGAGCAACTCAATATGTCCGTACTTAGGCAGAAATGTGGCATATGAAAATGATGTTGGCGAAAGCTATCAGCATGCAAGGGGAGTATCTTAGCCAAGCTCGACAGGCTCAACAAGCCATTTATGTCATATTTGCGGATCACGCGGCGGTCTTGAAAGCTCTGGACTTCAAAATCAGCTCGCTAGAGCAACAATTTGGTTACATTTCCAGGAAGCTGACAGTCCTAATCAGCCTTCTTCGGCATTCCATTTATCAAGAAGCCGCGGCTATGGGGGAAAGGGCAGAGGAGAAAACGGGCACCAATCAGGGAAAGCTCTCTTCACAACCTCAAGCGAGCAGAGCTTCTACTTCGACTGGTTAGGATTCCTCTGCCAAGGATTTATTGTTCTCAAATTGTAAAGGGTCGTTTCTGTAGTCTCTTTGTGTGTTCTTGGGACATGAATCAGCACTTTCGGTCTCTGTTCTACGAACTTTTCTGCTTTGTCTCAGTTCTCTATTCATACTTTTCATAGTTTGTGTCTTAGTTTCCTTGCTAGTCTCGGTGGACCTCTGACATGGAAGGACTTTGTTTTGTCATGTATTAAGTTGGTTCAATTTTTTTTTTGTCCCCAAACTATCTATGCCACCTTGTGTGGTGAGCCCTTGGGATTTTTGTCAGTCAAGATGATTCTAATAGGTTGCAATCGGACAAGGAAGTCGCTCTATAGTCTGCACGAGCAGACCTTTTTGTAAAATATGTATTTTTATCTTAATACAAACTGTTGATTTACACAAAAAAATAAATAAAACATGAACCATAAACATTCAAATTATATTCTTAGAAACATTCACAATCCATGTGTAAAAATGTGTTGACCTGGAAGGCTTTGATATTAAGCAAAAGTCCCAAGATACATAAATGCAATGAACATCACTATCTCCAATAGTGGTGCATTAGAGCCACTACTTATTCCCCAAAAGTACTAAGTTTGTCTCTCTAATGCATTGTGGGAGAAGCTAAGGTTAAAAATCATTTACATGATAAATGAGGACCTATTTATAACTTGAACCATGACCTTTCACATCCTCGTGACTCTTGAATTTCCAACTTCTAGTGATCTTTCGACTTTACAACCTTTGGAATTATAATTGACTTTTGGAATTACATATGACTTTTGGTGTTACATGGATTTTAGACTTCCATGACTCTTTAGTTGATACGTGACTATTGGTCTTTCAATTATTTGTCATAGAAAATACATTGTGACTTCCACATCATCATGTCATGAGAACGTGACATCTCACTATCTTTGATTATTGGGACTAATAGTGACTAATGACATGGAATTCCTTGGTGGTGACATGGTTTCCACTCATGTTTTTTCTATTCTTCATGCAACTTCAATCATTGATTTCCTCACCCTGCAAAGGTTATTTGATCTAATGGAGTCATTGGGGTGCTTTGACCATCACAATTCAAGTGTGTTCTTCATTCTTCTTATGCCTCTGTTTTTTCTTCTTTTCATGATCTTCCTCATGTGTGCTTGCCATGATATTTGTGAAATACCTATATCTGCAACCACTCAATACAAGAAACTATCAGCTTGAAAATCTCCTATTCTGCCATGTTTTATTAATATTTTATGTTCATGCCTTTTTAGTGTGCTCAAGAGGGGAAAAAGGAGCTTTTGATCACATGGTCTCACTTTGAAAGGCTGAAGAGCTAAAGGGGAAAGGCTTTGTGGCTTTGATATGTTCTCATGCGCTCAAGGGAAGGGGATATTCAAAGCAGGGCACATGGCGCAAGTTTGAAGGATGAAAGGGATGCTTCAGGCTTCCCAAGTGCACTGCGTGCTCAAGGGAGAGATAGAGGCTGAAGGGCGCACTCCTGGAGGCTGAAGGATGAATTCTTCAGGGCTTCGTGGTGTGCTCATGTGCTCAAGAGGCCCAGGAGGGCACATGATGCAAGTCTGAAGGCTAAAGGGGAGATCTTCATGCCTTCAGAGTGCACTCATGTGCTCAAAGGTTCTAGAGGGCGCATGGTGCATTGGGGAAAGCTTATGGCCTTCAAGGTTTGCCTATGTGCTCAAGGAGGGCACACTTCTTCGAGTTGAAGGAATGCACTCAAAGGAAGACTTAGTCTCTTGAAGAGCACAATTTGGAGTAAGGAAGGGGAAAGAGTCTTAAGCATTACACCTTTCACTCTTGGGGGGCACATGGTGCACTTCTGAACAACGAAGGATTCCCCATCATAGCTTCAGAGTGTTCTCATGTGCTCTTGGCCTTAATGAGTTCTCTTTGAAACCAAAGATTTGTCTAAGTCTGATATATAAGGCGAGGGGTGGACATGATGAGTTTAAACATAAAACGACGTGCAACACATACCGAATCAACGAGAAAACTTAGACAAACTTGAACAATGATAATTATACATCAAAACACCACTTTATACACATTCCCCAAGTACAACGAGTGAAGTGTGTGCGACTATAGCCCAAAAGTGTCATTTTACAATAACAAAGGTGGCACAACCATAAAATGCACCTAAAGGTGTTATAATCAATGCGACGACACTTGAGACCATTCAAGGACACTCGAAACACATGGAATAACACAAGACGACATTTGATGATCTAAGCAAAACTAGCTGTGAAGGTGATAATAGGCTCCAAAATTTAGATATAGTGAAATTTTGGAGAGCGTTGTAGCAGTGACAACATAACCAAACCTATAGGGAAATTTTTTTTTACCAGGGATAGAAATTTTGAATGGAGAAATTCATGTTAGATGAGGTTCTGTTATTAAAAAATAAAAAGAGGTGTTTGTTATAAAAGTATCACTTTGAGGCTAAATCATTATTAAGTTTTAATACACACATATTAATTATGTGTTGATGAAATTGAATGATCTCATTTACACACTTTATATTTTAAAATTTTGGTAACCGTGCATGAAAATAGTTAAATCCTATCAGTCATATGTTTTGGCAGAAGTGGCTATAGAGGTTGCAAATTTTGCAAAATGTTAATCTCGGGGAGCTACGTAAATCTCAAAGGACCATATGCAGCTCCTCTAATAACCAAGCTCTGGCATTGACACTTTACCAAGGGATGAAATAAATATAAATGCAAAGTGAATTAATACTTTGAAATTTCATTTGCAATCTAGCTATTTTCAATGTGATGCATGGACCCTCGTATCTAACTAATGGTACATGGGTAAGGCTTACCAGGCAAATTTAGAATGAAACCAAAGTTTTCCAAACTGCGTGCAAATTTCTTCTCAACGTTTGTTGAAAATGTTGTATTCCCATCAGGTTATCTATTATAGTCCGCCAAAGCCATATGTTTCCAGAAATGGTTTAAACTTTATTTCCAGGTGTCAAAACATCCCAAGAGTTTTTTCCACGACTGACGCATTAGGTAAATTTTAGTTGTGATCTTGCCTTTACTTACTTGTCAAGTAAGTTAACAACGAGAAAATTTTGGCCGATCGAGATTGAGCGGAAAGTGGCCGGGATCGAATCGCACCGTAGGTTTTCTTCTCATCATTGCACGGATCCATTATTCACGTGCTTGATTTCAGTGGAAATTCTCCGAGGAACGCCATACTAAAGACTAAAGATGATACTCCCTCTGAGTAAATGTGGAAGTTTTTTGTTAGGACGATTTTAGATGGGCCCATAATTTCCCTTCATGACATAGTTGAGTATGTTCATAGGCATACTCAAATGAGCACTGTATTGCCTCCTTATGAGCAATGTCTCATATATTGTGGAAAGCAACTACAACGGGAGCACACTTTGGTAGTCAACAATGTTACGAACGATGCAACACTTAAGTTGGTTGGTCACCGAAGCATTGCATTTCCACATTCATGTAAATTTGTCAGTGATTTAGTAACTACCATTTGGTTGCTCAATGCGAAAAATGGTTAAAAAAAACATTGCAAGATAAAATATGTTCCCAAGTAAAAGAGTTACTGAAGATGGTTGCAAAGATATTCCCTTCTTCAGAGCATATACAAACTACCATTTGGTTGCTCAATGCGAAAAATGGTAAAAAAAAGCATTACAAGATAAAATATGTTCCCAAGCAAAAGAGTTCCTGAAGATGGTTGCAAAGATAATCCCTTCTACAGAGCATATACAGGTCTTTCAGTTTGCAAGAGCAGAAGCAACTCCAGATTTGGTTATGCTAGTGCTTTCTCCTATGGAAAGCAATCAGAAGTGTGCAAAATAAGCCACTAAACTCTTTACCTCATCTAACTATGGGTATTTACCAAAACGTGTTCATTGTTATTGTGCCCATATTCTTTTGTATTTATGTAAGTTGTTTTTTAAGAATGCTCCTAATCATAACTTATATATAGTTTGTCGTAGCTCTTTAACTTCTATGCTAGACACAATTGGTTTGGTCCATGGGAGTCCATATTTTGATGATGCAAAGGTATCGACTGTTGTTCAAGAATTTCACCCCTTTGTGAGTGAGACATCCATTAGATTTTCATCAAATTTAAGATGGAAAGCAAGAGCATGTGCTCATAAGAATAAGGAAGTAGACATACAATATGTCAAACAAGGGGAAAGATTTTATAGCTTTTGTTATACCTCTCTACAAATCCATGGAAGTTTGCAAAGTTGAATCCAATGTATCAACAAAGGAAAGCAGCAAAACTGACCTTAAAAGAGACCATGCTTGCATAAGTAGTAGAAGCAATGAGTTCAAATTCTCTCGCTCTCTTGCATCTATAAACATCGAATTACACAGGTAAACATGATTTTAAAACTAGCAAATCGATGGCCCAAATCATTTCATGTTCAGATCCGATGGTATGTGACAGTTCTTCACCATCGAAATTTAAATGAGGGGCAAAGTTGTTTTCCAAAAGACTGGCAGTGCTTGGATGTATTGTCGAGATCTTATACAACGGATACACTTTCGCGAAGCTGATTTCGCTCAGATAAATTTCACGCAGCTAGCTTTCGCGCAGTTATATTTACACACAGCTATACAGAGACTTAAAAAACCCAATATTCACTCACGGAAAAACGAAACAAAACAAAAAAAAAAAAGAGATAAAACAGAGTAAGTTTGGAGCAACACAATAAAAACTTAAGATTGAATTCTAAATCATGAAAATACATTCACATGGCACTGCAGTTTATTCACCAAATAAAAGAAAGGTTTTACAGTGATTTACACTTATACAGAATAACACACAGTAAAACACAGTAAGTGTTGTTTTTAACATGCCCACCAAATTTTGCCCCACCATTTTCTTCTCGGAGACTCTCATTCTCTTTCTCTCTTGCTTGCAAAATTATTTTTACATACATATTTATCTCAACACACAATCTGACATTAATACATGATAGAGCAAAATAATTAATATGTTTTTGTTAAGTGTAGAAATCGAGCAGGTGTCTATGGAGTATGGCCAATAATCACGGAATGAATGCTTGCCCATATCTAATTACCAAAATACATTAAATGCCTTAAATTCTTTGTTGTGTTGAGGAATGGTTCGCGCAGTACTCTGTTCTGGCCCTAGTCCTTCCATCTTCAAACAGAGACGCAACCTACAAAAATACTTCTGACAAGTATGGCTGCATGATTGCCACGCAGTGGTTGAGATTAATGTTTCCAACACTCCGCTTTAATTACAATTTCAGGCACTGACAATTCCGAAACAATTTCTGAGATAAACAAAACTTTCATGTGCCAATGGCTTTGTGAAGATATTATCAAATTGATCCTATGACCTGCAGTTCTGCAACACAATTTCATCATTGTTAATCAATTCTCTAATAAAATGATATTTAACATCAATATGCTTGGTCCTTTTGTGAAATATAGAACTCTTTGACAATGCAATTGCTGAGGTGTTGTCGCAGAAAATGGTTGTCGTTTCCTCTTAGTCATGACGAAGATCCCTCAACATCCTTCTCATCCAAACTGCATGACACATTGTTGTTGTTGTTGCCACATATTCAGCTTCGATTGTTGACAGTGACATTGTTGGTTGCTTCTTGAAGGCCCATGAAATGGCTCTGGAACCCAAATGAAAAACATATCATGACGTTCTCTTTATGTTATCGACACTTCCTACCTAATCACTGTCAGTGAAGACCAACCTGAAATCACTTGTTTTTGTGTACCTATACTATTTTGTCCCATTGACATACCTTAGAATCATGTTTGCTTCTTGCCAATGTGTCTCCTTGGGTGTCTCCATGAACCTTGACACAAAATTTATTGCATACATTATATCCGGCCTAGTGGTGGTCAAATACATCAAGCTGCCTATCATTCTTTTGTATAATGTTGGATTGACATCGCTGCTGCAATCTTCTTTGCTCAACTTTAAAGCCATGACAGTTGGAGTTGGTGCGGGCTTGTTGTTTTGCATTTTAAACCTCTCCAAAATGTTTGCCACATACCTCGCTTGAGAGATAAAAATGCCATTTTTTGTTTGCTTCACTTTTATGCCCCATAAATATCTTAACAACCCCAAGTCAGTGATTTCAAATTCATTCTTCATGACTTGTTTGAAATCAGCGACGAGGAAATCATCATTGTCTATAAAAATCAAATCATCTACATATAAGACAACAATAAGAATCTTACTATCTCTCTCTTTGATGTAGAGAGTGGGTTCACCGTCATATTTGTTGAAACCATTCTCCAACAAGTAGGCATCTATCATGTTGTACCATGCGCGCAGTTCCTTCTTTAACCCATAAAAAGATTTCCTCAACTGATACACTTTATCTTCTTGCCCTTCTACCTCATAACTAGGCAGTTGCGCAACATACACTTTCTCTTTCAGCACTCCATTCAAGAATGTTGATTTTACATCCATTTGATACACTTTCAATTTATGTTGCGTGGAAATCGCCACAACTATGCACATTGTCTCCATCCTCGTGACTGGCGTGAACGTCTCCACATAATCTCTTCTATGATGCTGCTTGTATATTTTGACAACTAGCCTTTCTTTGTGCCTTTCAATTTTTCCCTCAATGTTACTTTTGGTCTTATGGACCCACTTCACTCCAATCACATGTTTTCCTTTCAGAACGTTCACTAACTCCCATGTGTCATTCCTTTCTATTTCTTCCTCCATTGTCACAACCTATTTTTCTTCTTTGACTGCATCTTCAAAATGGATTGGGTCATCTATATGACAAAATAATGCAAATAAGGAATTCAGACCAGTGCTGCTATCAACTTCTTCTTGCTCATAAATTTCATTTAAATTTCTAAATTTTGGTCTTCTTGTGCTTGCTGAAGATGGGCTTGACATGTCACTTGGTGTTGCGCTTTGCGATGTGATTAGAGAAGCACTTGCTTGGCTACGCGAAACTGTCCTATTATTTTTTGATCGTGTTGATTGCTACTTGATTTGTTGCACTTGAATAGGTGTAAAAGGAGTCACCATTGAGGAATTACTTGCTGCTGTTAATTCCTATTTGTCTTCATATGGTATATATGCTTTGACATTGACTGTCTTTTCTAAACTTCCATCCCATTCTTCCTCTTCTATAAACTGCACATCTCTGCTGATTATGACCTTCTTGGTTAATGGATTGTAAAGTTTGTATGCCTTGGATTCATCACTGTATCCAACAAATATACATTTCTCCCCCTTGCTATCCAACTTCTTCCTCAACTCATCCGGGACATGTGCATATGCCACACATCCAAAAACTCTCATGTGAGTGACATTATGCTTTCTTCCGCTCCATGCCTCTTCAGGAATTATGTTTTGGATGCTCTTGGTTGGACATCTGTTCAAGATATATATTGCACAAGCGACAGCTTCAACCCAATAATCATTTTGAAAATACTTTGCCTTCAACATACTCCTTGTCATTTCCATAATGGTCATATTCTTTCTTTCCACTACACTATTTTGCTGAGGTGTATACCTTGTTATAAATTTCTTGTGAATTCCATGCTCGCAAAAAAAACGAAGGAAACCATTTGAGATGTATTCTCCACCTCTGTCAGTCCTAAGGACTTTGATGTAGTGTCCACTTTGCCTCTCAACAAGAGCCTTGTACTAGCGAAAGCGCTCAAACACTTCACTTTTCTATTTTAGGAGAAAGGCCCATGTCTTCCTTGTGTAGTGATCTATGAAGGTCAATAAATAGTGGCTTCCACCAATTGATGGTGTCTGCATTGGTCCACATAAATCTGAGTGAACAATCTCCAAAGGTGCCTTTGCCCTTACTGACTTTCCTGTTGGGATTGTCTCTCTATGTTGCTTGCCCAAGATACATCCTTCACATAGACTATCTGATTTTTCTATGAGTGGCAAACCCTTCACCATGCCTTTCTTATGCAACAAATTCAAACCTCCAAAGTTGAGATGACCAAAACTCAAATGCTATAACTAGTTTTCATCTTTTACCTCTATTTGAAAGTTTACTTGTGTCACAGTTGCCTCTTTTCTTCCATTCTCTTATGAGTTCATTGAGAGTTGTGCTTGTGCACCTTCTTTCTGCAAATCTGATTTTAATTTTAGGGGAAAAATTCTATTGTTTGTCATATGAACCTTTGCAATCAGTTGTCTGCTTGGAGGCCTATCCAAAATTGTGCACACATAATTTTTTAAGAGGACATTGTAGCCCTTTTGCACGATTTGTCCAATGCTTATGAGGTTATGCTTCAAACAGGGGACAAAGTAAACATCTGAGATGTACTTCTTCTCCCCCTTCTTTGTTAGGATATTAACTCTACCTTTTCCCATGGCAGAGACTTTGCTATCAGTGCCTAATGTCACTTCAGATTTCACACTTTCATCTAGATTGGAAAACATTTCTACGTTTCCTGACATGTGGTTGCTACACCCTGAATCTAGATACCATATATCACTCTGTTTTTCTTATGCTACATTACAAGCTAAAAACATGCTATCATGGTTCTGATTTTCTTTTGTGAAATTTACACTTGGTTTGTTACTAATGTCATATTGCTTCTTTCTACATTCATTTTCATAATGACCATACTTCTTACAGTAATGACATTGAACTTGAGATTTATCATACCTCTGACCTTGTGCTTGATTTTGGCTTGGGCCTTGACTTGGATTTTGATTGCTGCCTCTTCCACTTGAGCTTGAAGGTATTCTTCTTCCACCTCTGTGTGGGCTTCTTCCTCTTCTTCTAGCATATGATTTTCCTCTGCCTCGACCTTGACAAAATGACACTTGTGTTGTGAAGGAAGGCTCCAATGAGGAGCTTGTTGCTCTATTCAGTCTATGTTCATGAGAAATCAGTGATGCATTAAGCTCAGCCACTAAGAACTGTGAGGGATCCTTTGTCTCTTCTATGGCCACAACAATGGCATCAAACCTTGTTGGCAAACTTCTCAAAACTTTCTCAACTATTCTTCTTTCCTCAAGTGTCTCACCATGAGACCTAATTTGAGTAACCAGCCCACTTACATGTGTAAAAAACGAGTTTACATTCTCAGACTCTTTCATACAAAGTGTTTCAAAGTCTCTTCTAAACATTTGCAGCTTTGTTGTCTTGACTTTTGCCATACCTTGGTAGGCTGTTTGGAGGGTGTCCCATGCTTTCTTGGACTTCGTTGTTGCTGCAACTCTTGGGAAAATACCTTCATGTACTGCTTGGAAAATATAGAACATCAATTTCGAATCCTTCTTCCTGTTGTCCCTTAACAAATCTCTTTCTACTTGAGATAAGGCATGTAAAAATTCCCACTGTAGATCAACAGATTATGCAATATACTAAAACACAATAAAATATCTACTTCTACAACACTTTGCAGAAGCTTAATCAATTTGAGCTAGATCAATCAGAACACATATAACAGAGAAGAAAAAATCATACACGTGAAACACATAATAATACTCTGGGAAAAGCCTCAGCTAAAAACCCCGATCTCTGTATTATCATACAAGTGGAAATATGTCTAGATTACACAAAGCCTTAGCTTGGAAGCTATGAAACTCTCAGTACAATCCCTCTGCTGCTCATAGATAGTCAAAGGCTTCTCACAAACCTTCTTCTCTACCCTCCAAGCTTCCTATTTCCTTGTGCAGTTTTTCCTGGGGTCCAATGCTTCCACTTGTGTGAATTCCCACCTCACACAGCTCACTTGGCTCAGAAATAACTGCACAAACCTGAAGGAGATAAATCCTCTCCATGGATGAGCTTCCTTTATAGGAAAAATCCATCCACCTGATAGTACATTGTCTCTCCTTTGATCTCAAATGGGTCTCTGTCTAAACTGACATGCATGAGTTATTCATGAGAGAATATTCAGTTATCTGAAGTGCAACATTTATATGCAAGCATGCAATAACTAACTAAACTTAAATTAATTTAAACAAATTGTTTAAATCAATCTAACTGGATTTAACTCAGTTAACTGAGCCAACTAATTACAACTCAAATTAGAACTCATCCTTATATCTTTAACTGATGGATAAATTCCTCAATTAATAGAGAAATTGTTGCATGTCGTCACATAAACTTCATGTTTGATTTTCTACAACTAATTAACTCATGGTGAAGTAATTAATTTATTTTCAAACAGCTGTTAAGTTCAAATTCAAATTTTACTTCCTATTTTAGTCCAGGGACTGACTAAAAATAGAAACTATCCCGAACTGCTAAAATTAGCAATGTTATTTTTAGCACTTCCATTTTTCATTCCCTGTTGCTCAATGCAGCACTAGTACCGAAACTGCTATTTATAACACTTCTATTTTTAGCATTTATTGTTTCCATTTTCAACAAGGCATTGTATGATGCTGCATCTATTGATTCTTGAAAACCATTCTCCACCAAATCCCAAATGTCTTAAGAAGAAAACAAAGCCTTCATTGTAATACCCCAGTAATCATAATTTTTGCCATTAAACTGAGGTATTTGAGGATTAGCCAAGGTTGTGCTTGATGTTTCCATTTTGGAATATAAGAACAAAAAACTTTCTACCTAGTAATAAATATGCTAAAAACAATCTTCCCTTAAAACAATTTTAATTGCTAGTAAAAACACTTGTTTTTACATTAACAGAGTTTAACCTGCGCCAATACCATGTTGCAAAGCTGATTTCATGAGGCTCAATTTCGCAAGTATAAGAAAAAAAACTTTCTACCTGCTAGTAAATATGCTAAAAACAATCTCCCCTGAAAAAAATTTAACTGCTAGTCAAAACACTTTTTTTTACATTAACAGAGTTTAACCACGGATAGGTAGAGGGGTGGCTTTCGCCAAGTTGATTTCCCGAGGTTCAATTTCTCTATACAGAGACTTAAAAAAACCCATTATTCACTCATAGCAAAAAAAAGTAGAACATAATAAGTTTGGAGCACCACAATAAAAACTTAGGATTGAATTCTAAATTATGAAAATACATTCGCATGAGACTGGGGCTCATTCACCAAGTAAAACAAAGGTTTTACAGTGATTTACACTTACGTGGAATAACACACACTAAAACATAGTAAGTAACTGTTTTCCAGGTGCCCACCAAAATTTGCTCCACCATTTTCTCCTCAAAGAATCTTGCTCTCTCTCTCTTGCTTGCAAAATTATTTTTACATACATATTTATCTCAACACACAATTTGACTGAGCAAACAGAGTAACACATAGTAAAACACAATAATTAACTGTTGTTTTTCACATGCCCACCAAAACTTGCTCCACCATTTTCTCCTCAGAGACTTTAGCTCTCTTTTTCTCTTGCTTGCAAAATTATTTTTACATACATATTTATCTCAACACACAATTTGACAAAGCAAAATAATTAATATGATGTTGTTGTTGAGTGTGGAAATCGCCCAAAATAATTAATACAATGTTGTTGTTGAGTGTGGAAATCGCGCAGGTGTCTATGGAGTATGGGCAATAATTGCGGAAAGAATGCTTGACCAAATCTAATTACCAAAATACATTAAATGCCTTAAATTCTTTGTTGTGTTGAGGAATTGTTCATGCAGTACTCTGGTCTAGCTCCAGTCTTTCCATCTTTAAACATAGATGTGATAAAAATGGCAATGTTGTATTAAAAGAAATAAAACTCACTGGACAACTCTAGGAAAGAGAGTCTGGCTCTGGAGAATGCTCTACATTGTTCATGTACATCACACATTATATAGTAATCATGGTTTTAGGGAAGTTAAAACAATAACCTAAGAAATAGAAACTAATTCCTATCCTGAAGTCACGTGAACCAACTTATACTATTCTAGGATATTCTCTATTATCTTCAACACTCCCTTTGAATGGAGAAGGGGTTCACAAATATGCCTAACATCTCCCTAAACATTTCAAACTTAATCCTTCCAAGAGGCTTAGTGAAAATGTCTACAACATTCTCACATGTATTACAATATACCAAATGGATTTCTTTGGATTGCACTTTCTCCCTGACGAAGTGGAATTGTGTATCAATATGTTTAGTGTTTTTGTGGAACACCGGATTATTAGAAAGTTTGATTGAACTCTGGTTGTCGTATATGATTGTTGTTGCGTCTATCTGTTCTTCCCCAACATCCTCGAGAAGTCTCCGCAACCAAATTGTCTGACACGTTACTGCACAGATGGCTTGATACTCTGCTTCCACTGAGGACAAGGAGACTATGTTCTGCTTCTTGCTGCTCCATGTGATCACCCCAGATCCAATGCTAAATGCATACCCTGTTATGGATCTGCGATCATCTACATTTCTAATCCAATCTAAATCTGCAAATCCTATCAATCTAACATCATAAGAGTCAGTGTAAATAATACTGTAATCTACAGTACCTTGTAGATACCTCAAAACACTTTTCGTTGCATTCCAATGGCTTTCAAGTGGCCTGGACATAAATTGGCTTAGCACACTAACTGCATAAGCCAAATCTGGTCTAGTGGTGGTTAGGTAGATTAGAATCCCAACCAGCTCTCTGTAAAGTGTTGCATCTGCCTCCTTTGAGCCATCTTCACTCTGTAATTTGATGTTCTGTTGTAATGGGACTGCTGCAGGCTTACACTAATCCATCCTAAATCTCTCTAACAAGCCTTTGACATACTTTCCTTGGGACATAAATGTTTGTCCTAAATCTCTCCAGATCTCAAGACCCAAACAGTATCTTAATTCACCAAGGTGTTTCATTTCGAATACCTGTGACATCTGTTGCTTGATTTTTTTGATCAAATATGTAGCATCACTTGTAATGATAAAGTCATCTACATACAGATAAATCATCACTATGCGCCCTTGTTCACCTTGCATGGTGTAAAGATTAGGTGTTGACATTATGACACTGATTTGGCACTATGACACAGGTGTTGCCCTTGATGGCAACTCACTCAGATGACAAATCACAATTCAGACTCACATAATGAATAAAGAGAGGTATACGCAGGTTCATCATTGGCCAAGTCATGTGTACACGCAGGTTAGCAGACCAAAAGGAGCATATAATGTACACACACACTTTCACAGAAGGAAAGGCATGTACATGTTGGAAAACTAAGTTTTGGTCCGTGGTATTTGGTCCATGGTATTTTGATCCATGGTATTGGTCTAAGGTATCTAGTCCATGGTGTTGACCCCAAGTATTTAGTCCAAAGTATTGGTCCTAAGTGGTTTTGGTCCATGGTATTGAGTAAGGCCTAAGACTATAAAAGGAGGAGAGGATCATTAGGCAAAGGCACTCAAGTATTGAATATCTGATGAAGAGCAAGATCTAGTATACAAGTTATTGGGTTATGGTGCATAGCTAGATCTGAACCAAGGATGAACCTTAGTGCTTAATGAAGGATAAGATCTAATGATGGGTCAAGATCTTAAGGGTTGAAGTGAAGTATCTTTATGTGGTTTTGATCATTTATCTGAATAACTGGCGCATGTTGTAGACTGTAAATATGACTATCTAGGTATAACTGGAGTCTAAAATTGTTGTAACATTTAAATCGTCATTTACAGATCTGTACGCAGGTTCACTTTAGAAAAGGCACGTATACACGTTGGTTTTGCATATCAAAACAACGTATACATCTTAAATTTGATTTACATATCTGTACGCAGGTTTGCCTTGAGAAAAGAGCATATTCACACAAGTTCAACACATTGAAGTAGCATATAACTCATAAAATATGTTTTAGCTGCTTCTGTTTGCTATTGCAGTGTTATGGGTTCTGGCTTGGGTTCTGGTTATTGTATTATGGTTATTGTATTCTAGTTACAACATTCTGAAGGGTTGTCAAAGTGATTGGCTGATTCAGTTGTGGTTGTTGCCAAGGAGATTAGTTGATGCAGATATATTTGATGATTGAATGATGCTATTGATGGATCCAGTCTAAAATTTATGAAGTGTGCTCCCTCGAAGAGAAGAGAAGGTTGTAGCCTTCTGTAGGCTGGCACCTATGTACTAGTAAACATATTAGCTAGTACAAGAGCTAGGGGGTTGTATCTCCCTTCCAAGAGAAACTGGAGAACGAGAGAAGGTTGTAGCCTTCTGCAGGTAGAAGTCTGCGTATTGGTATAAGACTACACTAATACAAAAAATTGTAAAAAGAAGTTTCTAATTTAAAAAGAAGATAGAGAAGATTGCAGCAGGTGGTTTTCACCTACATTGGGTTTCCACCTTATATCTTGTGTTCTTGTGTGTAATTGCATGTTACTATTTATATGGTTCTGATGCACTGATTAAATATCAACATATGATGAATTAACTAAATCATAAGTCTGCAGGATATACTCTAGTTACCTTGAACACAGTTGCATATAGATGCGAGTTCCATTAACTGAAGTAGCGTATATGAATCTGATTATGGAAATAAAAAATTATTGACTTGCTAACACTGATTCACCCCCCCTCTCAGTATTATTTCCAACAATTGGTATCAGAGCAGGTCCTTCAAAAAAAACTTGATCGTTTGAAGAAAGATACATCATCATGAGTAACCACGAAAGAGAGGGATCCATCAGACCACCAATATTTGATGGGAACAACTTCATTTATTGGAAGGTAAGAACCACAGCCTATCTTCAATCTCTTGGAACAGATGTCTGGGAAATCGTGGAAGGAGGATATACATTTCCATCAGCGATTCCTACAGATACGGAAGGTAAAAAGCAATATGAAACCAATGCCAAGGTTGTCAATACTTTATTGGGGAGTCTGTCAAAATCAGAATTTGTCAAAGTTATGCAACTCAAATCTGCCAAAGAAAAATGGGACAATATCATTCTAAGCTATGAAGGAGACAATCAGGTAAAACGTGAAAAACTACAAACTCTCAGAATTCAATATGAAACTCTCAAAGTGCACAATGATGAAAGTATAGCTAGTTACTTCTTATCTATAGATGAGATTGTTAATTGCATGAAGAATTTGGGTGAAGAGATAAAAGAAGTTACTTTAGTTGAAAAGGTTTTAAGATCCCTATCTACTAAGTTTGAATGAAAAGTATCTACCATAGAAGAAAAGCAGGATCTTCAGACCATTACTATGACACAACTGCACGGAATCTTGACTGCTTTCGAGATGAGAAAAGGAGGTCCATCATATATAAGAGAAGCCGCATTTAAAGCTTCAGGAAGAGAAGAACTCAATGAATCAAGACATATTTCAGAAGGAGAGGAAGAAGCAAACTTTGTCAAGAACCTTCAACAGGGTTCTGGAAGATTTAGAGGTAAAATACCTTTCAAATGTTTTGCTTGTGGAAGAGTCGGTCATTATGCTCCCAAATGTCCTCATAAAGATAAGCTTGATAAAGGTAAGGAATCAGCAAAATGGAATAGAAAACAAAGTGTAAGTAAGAAGAGCTACTATACACATGAAGATAGCTATGGTTTATTAATTAGTGATGAAGATGAAAATAGTAATGACTATAGACTTCTGATGGCTTTTGAAGATGATGATTTCTTGGATGCTTTAGATGAATATGACCTTTATGAAGAAATCTCTAAACTCAAAATTTGTTTAGAAAAAAAGAATATGATTATAGATACGTTGACATTCCAACTTGCTGAAAGAGAAAAACACAATGAAAAACTAGAATGTGAAATTGTGGGTCTAAGAAAGGATATTGAGAAAACAAAATCTCTCAATCTTAGATTTGCTAAAGGATTAGAAACCTTAAATGAAATTATCAAAGTTCAGTGTTCTCCTCTGATAAACACAGATCTTGGATATACTGAAGAAGCATCTCAAGCACAGAAGTCATCAACCTCCACTAAAAGCTATCTTGATGCAGCAAAGAGCGGTGAACAGTTTGACAATCGTCAACAAAGGCATAAAGTATCTCACCAGGTAAATCAGGCTCAATCTACTTCAAGGATGAACAGAAGCTACAACCAACCTCAGGTAAATTATACTCAATATGTTTCAAGAATGAATATCAATAGAAACTACAATCACCAGGTCAGTAGATTCGATAATCGCAAAAACTTCTTTAATGGCCAATTCTTTTCATGTCATAACTTTGAACACAAAGTTGCTCAATGTGTATCTTACAAGACCATCATGACTAGAGAAGCACAAAATCAAAGGAATGTGACAGGGATCATGAAATGGACCTACAATAACTTTTCTCTTCTTGAAAATGAAATAGAATGCTCTATCTGCAACAACTTCGGTCATGAAGAATCTGAATGTAGGAGTAAATTTCGGCAAACACCTCAGAAGGAGCAAACTTCACTAAGTCCCAAAATATGGAGAAAGAAAGAACCACAAATAGAAAGATGTGGTATAGCCTTATATGCATAAGGACAAGAAAATCAGTGGTACATCGATAATGGATGCTCAAAACACATGACAGGAGATAAAGAAAAACTTGAGTCATATAATGCCTTAGAAAAGGAAAAGCAGGTTTCAATTGGAAATGACACTCCTGTTGTCATAAAAGGTAAAGGTTCCATTCTCTTAAAAGAAAAAGTTAAATTTGGGAATGTTATGTATGTTGATGGTCTAAACCATAACCTGTTGAGTGTCAGTCAAATGTGTGATCAAGGAAATGAAGTAGTATTTCGATCAAATGGATGTGTTGTTCATGAGCTTGATACAGGAGAAACCATAATCAAAGGTATAGAAACTCCAAACACTACATACTCAAGGGAGGAAAACAAAAGTGCTATCTAAGAAAAAATGATGAACACTGGCTATGCACAGAAGATTCAGGCATCTAAGCTTCTCTCAAATAAGAAAAGCATGCAAATTCCAGACTGTTCGTGATCTTCTTGATATCAGCATCCCAGAAAATACAATAAGCAAATCATGTCAATTTGGTAAGCAAACCAGAGCGCACTTCCCTGAAAAGGAAGGATCAACTAGTAAGCCTCTTGAACTTGTTCATATTGATTTATGTGGACCATCAAGGAAAAAGTCACCTCGTCGAGAAGAATACTTTATATTGTTCATTGATGATTTTTCTAGAATGTGTTGGATAGGACTTCTAAACCATAAAGGTGAAGCATTTGAAAAATTAATAGCCTTCAAAGTTTTTGTTGAAAATGAATCAAATCGCAAAATCAAATGCCTCAGATTTGATCAAAGAGGGGAATTTACCTCAGATGAATTCTTTGACTTTTGTGAAGAACATGTAATAAAAAGGCAATTCTTCACTACAAGGACTCCTCAGCAAAATGGAGTGGTAGAAAGGATGAAAAAAACTGTTCAACAAATGGCTCGTGCCATGGTAGATGAATCTGAAACTCCTATAACCTTCTAGGGTGAAGCTGCATTCGTTGTCGTCACTATTCTCAACCAAGCAAATGTTCGAGTAAACAGCACTCAAACCCCACATGAACTTTGGTATGGTAAGAATCCTACTATAAAATACTTCAAAGTTTTTGGAAGCAAATGTTACATCAAAAGGACTGATGAAAAACTTGGTAAGTTTGAACCCAGAGCAGATGAAGGCATTCTCCTTGGTTACTCTTCCTGAAGTAAAGGATATAAATGTTATAATAAAAGACTTGGAAAAATTATTGAAAGTACTGATGTTGTGGTTGATGAATCATGCAAAAATCCAAAACAAGTAAAAACCGAAGATTGTGAAGAAGATGAGGATTATCCTCCCACATTAAATCAAACTAATTCTGAAGAAGAAACCAATGAAGCACTAGAAGAACAGATAACGGTAGAAGAAAAGACTTCATCCAGGTATGTTCAAAAAAATCATCCAGAGACTCAAATTTTGGGACAGAAAGAGGCAGGTGTGCAGACAAGAAGAACTAGTACAGAAGCTTCAAGCTATCTAGCATTGCTTTCCTCCACCAAACCTCAAAATGTAAATGAAGCATGCAAAGATCAATGTTGGGTCAAGGCCATGAATAAATAACTTGAGCAAATTGAAAAGAATAATACTTGGGAATTAGTTCCTAGACCTCATGATAAGAATATCATAGGAACTAAATGGATATTCAAAAACAAGCTGAATGAAAATGGAGAGGTTATTAAAAACAAAGCCAGACTTGTTTGTAAAGGATATGCTCAACAAGAAGGTATAGATTTTGAAGAAACTTTTGCACCTATTGCTAGACTTGAAGCCATGAGAATGTTCCTTGCTCTTTCTACTTTTCAGAAATTCAAAGTATACCAAATGGATGTAAAATATGCCTTTCTTAATGGAAACTTCGAAGAAGAAGTCTATATTGAGCAACCAAACATATTCATTCTTGGAAATGATGCAAAACTTGTATGCAGACTCAGAAAGGCTCTCTATGGTCTAAAACAAGCTCCAAGGGCCTGGTATTACTGTCTTGACAAATATCTCCATCAACAAGGTTTTTCAAAAGGATCAGCTGATAGCAATCTATATACAAAGATTGACAATAATAAATTTCTAATACTTTTGTGTATGTTGATGATATCATTTTTGGTAGCAATGAAAAAGCCATGACTCATAATTTTGCTTCGGTAATGCAGCAAGAATTTGAAATATCCCTGCTTGGTGAGCTTACATATTCTCTTGGTCTACAAGTTCAACAAAATAAAGATGGTATTTTTCTGTCACAAACCAAATATCTCAAGCAGATCTTGAAAAAATACAGCATGGAAGATTCTAAACTAGTATGTACCCTGATGGTAATAGGATGCAGTCTCAACTCAAATGATGAATCAATAGTAGTACATCAACCAACCTACAGATCCATGATTGGCAGTCTACTTTATCTAACAGGTACTCGACCATACATCATGCATGCAGTGGGAATAGTTGGAAGATTACAAGCAAATCCAAAGGAATCACACCTTCAGGCAGTCAAAAGGATTTTCAAATATCTTCAAGGAACACAGAATTTTGGTTTATGGTATCCTAAAAATACAGATCTTACACTTCATGCATATACAGATGCAGATTGGGAAGGAAGCGTTAACGATAGAAAAATCACTAGTGGTGGTGCATTCTATATGGGTTCCAAATTAGTGCCTTGGTTCAGCAAGAAACAAAGTTCAATTGCATTATCTACAACTAAAGCAAAATATGTAGCTACTGCATCTCGCTGCACACAACTTCTTTGGATGATGCAAACATTGCAAGAAATTTAGATTGCATGTACTCCACCGATCTCTATTCTATGTGATAATACAAGTGCCATCAGTATTTCAAGGAATCCAGTCATGCATTCCAAGAACAAGCACATACCCATCAAATATCATTTTCTACGTGAAAAAGTGCTTGAACAAAAGGTCAAATTGGAGTATGTTCCCTCCAAAGAATAGGTTGTTGATATATTCACCAAACCACTGCCCAGAGAGTTATTTGAATATCTCAGACAGAAGTTGGGAGTAGTTGATGCATCATCTTACTGTTAAAATTTATCTGTTTCAGAGAAAAGTGGTTATACGTGAGTTTCTTGAAGCATAGTCACGTACATACGCTGGTTTCTGTGGATACAGTCACATATATGTTGGTTTGAAGAAAAATAATGGGCCAGACTCAGGATGAAAGGAGTCTGATATGGGTCTGGCAATGATCATCTGGCACAGGTTCAGGGAGAGCATATACTTCCAATAATGCATTGTTGGCATTATCTTAGAAGATCTTGGTCCAAATTCACATAGTTGTTTTTGATTCAGGTGGATCAGGTTCAGGGGGAGAACATGGTTGTTGGTCTAGATGTTGATTGACAGGTGCTTCTGATGATAGTTGTTGATGACTATCATGGTCTTGTTTCAGATATTTCGTCTCTGTTATATATGTCATTCATATCTTTTAATGTAAAGGTCATGAAACGACCTATTTTGTTACCCCACTATGCATGGGATGGATGATGTAATGTTCTTGTTTTGACATGTATAATCAATTGGTATATCCCCACTTGGTTGGGTGGATGAGTAAAACTTGGTATATCCCCACTTAGTTAGGAGATGGATGTATGTATGAGTTATTGGTGATAGGAAGGTCATTTATGATATATGTATAGAGTCATGTTCTTCTTTTAGAACATCTTTTTGCAGGCCTTGCTTATATTCATGGGGAGCATGTAGCTCAATCAACACACTTCAGCATATCATAGAATTCAACATGAACTCAAGGGGAGCATAACCCTTTGCCCTTGATGATAAAAAGGGAGAGTGACTTGGGGTTTCCATCAAGTCCAAAGGGGGAGATTGTTGGCATTATGACACAGATTTGGTATTATGACATAGGTGTTGTCCTTGATCGCAACTCAATCAGATGACAGATCACAATTCAGACTCATAGAATGAAGAAAGAGAGGTATACACAGGTTCCTCATTGACCAAGTTGTGGGTTAGCAAACCAAAAGGATCGTATAACTTACACATGCACTTTCACAGAAGGAAAGGCGCATACATGTTGGAAAACTAAGTTTTGGTCCGTGGTAGTTGGTCAATGGTATTTTGATCCATGGTATTGGTCCAAGGTATCTGGTCCGAAGTGTTGACCCCAGGTATTTGGTCCAAGGTATTGGTCCTAAGTGGTTTTGGTCCATGGTATTGAGTAAGGCCTAAGACTATAAAAGGAGAAGATCATTAAGCAAAGGCACTCAAGTATTGAATATCTGATGAAGAGCAAGATCTAGTATACAGGTTATTGTGTTATGGTGCATAGCTAGATCTGAACCAAGGATGAACCTTCGCGCTTGATGAAGGATAAGATCTAATGATGGGTCAAGATCTTAAGGCTTGAAGTGAAGTACATTTATGTGGTTTTGATCATTTATCTAAACAACTAGCGCATGTTGTAGTCTGTAAATATGATGATCTGGGTTTAACTAAAGTCTGAAATTGTTGTAAAGTTTAAATCATCATTTACAAATCTGTACACAGGTTCACTTTAGAAAAGGTGCGTATACACGCTGGTTCTGCATATCAAAACAACATATACATCTTAAATTTGATTTGTAGATATGTACGTAGGTTCGCCTTGAGAAAAGAGGGTATGCATGTAGGTTCGACACATTGAAGTAGCGTATACCTCATAAAATATGTTTTAGCTGCTTCTGTTTGCTATTGTAGTGTTCTGGGTTCTGGCTTGGGTTCTAGTTACTGTATTATGGTTACAGCATTCTGAAGGGTTGTCAAAGTGATTGGTTGATTCAGTTGTGGTTGGTAGAAAGGAGATTGGTTGATGCAGATATATTTGATGATTGAATGATGCTATTGATGGATCCAGTCTGAAAATTTATGAAATGTGGTCCCTGGAAGAAAAGAGAAGGTTGTAGCCTTCTGTAGGGCAACACCTATGTACTAGTAAACATATCAGCTAGTACAAGAGCTAGGGGGTTGTACCTCCCTTCTAGGAGAAGCTGCAGAACGAGAGAAAGTTGTAGCCTTCTACAGGTAGAAGCCTGCGTACTAGTATAACACTGCACCAGTACAAAAAATTGTAAAAAGAAGTTTCTAATTTAAAAAGAAGATAGAAACGATTGTAGTGGGTGGTTTTCACCCACATTTGGTTTCCACCTTATATCTTGTGTTCTTACGTGTGATTGTCTATTACTGTTTATATGGTTTTGATGCACTAATTAAATATCAACATATGATGAACTAACTGAATCATAAGTCTACAGGATAAATGCTAGTTACCTTAAACATAGTTGCGTATACACCCGAGTTCCATTAACTGAAGTAGCATATATGAATCTGATTATGGAAATGAAAAATTATTGACTTGCTAATACTAATTCACCCCCCC
>APFE030401155.1:58983-82968 GCA_000404065.3 Pinus taeda | reverse complement strand
CCCCCCCCCCCCCCTCTCAATATTATTTCCAACATTAGGGTCATTTTTTCTTATGTTGTAGCCAACTTGCAAAAAAAATGAATCAATCTTTTCCTACCAACACCTTGGATGATACACTAAAGCAAGCACCTGGGTGTATCATCCAATGCTTCTTAGTAGCTAAATCAATTAACATTCTGATAGTGTTTAGTTTAGCTACAGGGGCGAATGTTTCTTCATAGTCTATACCTTGTTTTTGTGAATACCCCTTTGCTACCAATCTAGCTTTTAATTTTTCTATGGTTCCATCTGCATTGATCTTCGGTTTTTATAACCATTTACAACCTACGGTTTGTTTTCCTTTAGGAATTTCAACTAGTTCCCAAGTGTTGTCCCTGATTATTGATTCATATTCTTGTTCCATGGCTATTTTCCATTCTCTACATTCATTTGCTTCTTTATAACTAGAATGTTTAACCACATTCATCATACTAGTTATAAAAGCATTTCCCCTATATCTTGCAAGCAATTGATCTTTCCTACCTGATCTCTTGAGAGGTGGGGTAGCCTCAAACCTTCTCTGATCACCATTCTCTTTTTCTTCCCGCTGCTGCTACTGCTATTGTATCTGCTGTTGTATCTGTTGTATCTATTTTTGTTGTTGTTGTTGTTTCTGCTGCTGTTGTTCATCTTCTGCCTTTGTCTGCTGTTGATCCTGATTGTTTTCCACTTCTTCCACCAAGTATGGAATATCCCTTTCCTCATTGTGCTCATCAAATTCTTCATGATCTTATTCATGGAATCTGACATCTCTACTAACAAAAATTTTGTGAGTAGAGGGATTAAATAATCTGTAAGATTTATGTTGTGAGCAATATCCTATAAAAGTACATCCAATGGCTTTCGAATCTAGTTTTCTTCTATCTTCCTTTGGAATATGGGAAAATGCTTTAGATCCAAATACTCTTAAGTGTTTTACTGTGAGCTTAAATCCATATAATGCTTCATAATGAGTTTTAAACTCAAGACTCTTTTTAGGACTCCTATTTTTCAAATAAATTGTAGTATTTAGTGCTTCAACCCAAAAACCATTCGAAAGATTCTTACCTTTCAACATGCTCCTAACACATTCCACTAGTGTTCTGTTCTTTCTTTCAATTACTCCATTTTGCTGTGGAGTATGGGGTACTGTGAACTGCTGCAATATTCCATGGTCTTTACAATACCTGATAAGCTCATCTTTCATGTATTCTCCCCCTTGATCATACTAGAGAATTTTATCTGTTTCCCTATTTGCCTTTCAATCATGTTTTTGAACTACTTAAAGTATTCAAATGTGTGACTCTTCTTACTCAAGAAATATACCTAAGAAAAATTTGTGCAGTCATCAATAAACAGTAAAAAATATAGTGCACCTCCTAATGATTTTGTTTGCATGGGTCCACACAAGTCTGTATGCACTAATTCAAGTATATCCCTTTGTTTCTTTCCTACTCGAATAGGGAATTATTCTCTATGCATTTTTCCTAATGTACACACATCACAATCATTATGTACTTGCTTTAGCATAGGAAGATCTCATACCATTTCCTTCTTTTGTAGTAACAACAAATCATTGTAGTTGATATGACCAAATCTCTGATGCCATAGCTCGTTTTTAGTCAAACTCACATTTGTCAAGGCTTGAACTAGTGTAGGTCTTACATCCAACTTGTATAGACCTCCTGTTCGGATTACTGTAGCAATTGTCTTCATGACATCTAGCATATCTTTAATATAGCAATTAGATTTAAAATACTCAACTTTAAGATCTTGATCTGTGATCAAGGATACAAAACTCAAGTTCTTTGTTACACCCGGCACATACATGACATTATGAATTTTTTTTACATTATCATTAGGTAGAATGACAGAAATTTTCCCACACCCTTTGATCTGATGACTTATATCATCACCTAGGTAGATCTGTGCTCCTTCGTTGATTTCTTTAAAATCTTCGAACCAATGCTTGTTCCCTGTCATATGTGTTGATGCTCCCGAATCTACATACCAAATGTCTGCATCAACATTCTCATCAAAATATGCCATAAACAATCTGAAATTTTGCACATGATTTTCATTCGTGAGATGACCTGCATGTCGTTTCTACTTCTGTTTTTCTTCATGATATTTCTTCTTCTTGCACTCCCTGGTGATATGACCAAGTTTTCCACAATAAAAACATTTAATTTCAGAGTTGTTTCTATCCATATGCATACCTTAGGTCTGATTCGGTCTTTTCTGTGAATGTCCTCTGTTTTTCTGTTGCGGATTTCCTTTCCCTTTGAAGAAGTTCTTCTTTGCCGTCAATGCAAGATCAACACTCTGGGGCTTCAGATTTGATCTTATTTCTTCTTATTCCATCAGTATTCCTGTCAGCTCTTCAAATTTCGGGATCTTCTCTCTCGCATTTATCCCAGTGATGAACATTTGGTAGTCATCAATCACACCATTCATGGTAATTGTTACAAGATCTGTATCATCAACTGTATGACCAATGTCTGCCAATTTTTTCTTCAGGTCTTTGATCCTTGCTATGAAGGCAGCAACTGTTTCATTCTCCTCCATCTTCAGGGATAATATCTTTCTCTTCAGGATCAGAAGACGATTTGAATTCTTGATCTCATACAAATCCTTAAGAATTCCCCAAATCTCGTTAGTTGTCTTACACTTTCTGATGTGTGGTATGATGCAGTCTTTCACTGACATCTTCAAAAACGTCTTCGCTCTACCTTCTTGCTTCTCACAATATGGAATTGATGTTGATCCAACCACTAGCTTCGGCTCATCCCCATTTACAATCGTCGAAGCACTCTGCACTTCTAACAGAGTCTGCATCTTGAATTTCCAATTTGCATAATTGGAACCATTAAGCTTGTTATGCTCATTCAAGCATGCTTCAAACATATTATTATTCATCTTGGCGATTTAAACAAAACAAAAAAAGAATTCGACAGGTAAAAGAAGATGTTAGATTTACCCCATATCTGTGACAAAGATAAATCACTAATATTCAATGTTGTTTAATCTCACAGCACACCTGCAAATCACCGTGACTTCCTTCATAGCCTCCAAACAACCTTCTGTTTTCAGCCTCTGCAGCCTTCTCCAAGATTCAACCTTCTCTCGACCTCCACAGAGCCTTTTTGTTGTTTACACGATCATTGGAGATGTACATCACTTATCTAAGACATCGTCGCAAATGTACACCACTTTTCTGCAACATCGTTGCAGCTATACATCTGATATCAGAGACGAAGAACTTGATTTCAGAATCATCATGTTTATTCTCCTGAAACCTGTGACGATTTCAGTTTAGTCGCACCCTCCTCTCAGTGTACAGGTTCCTCAGCCCTCATGCTCTGATACCATGATAAAAATGGCAATGTTGTATTAAAAGAAATAAAACCCACTAGTTAGCTCTACGAAAGAGAGTCTGAACCAGGAGAGTATGGCTCTGCAGAGCACTCTACATTGTTCATGTACATCACACATTATATAGTAATCATGGTTTTAGGGAAGTTAAAACAATAACCTAAGAAATAGAAACTAATTCCTATCCTGAGGTCATGTGAACCAACTTACACTATTCTAGGATATTCTCCATTATCTTCAACAAGATGCAACCTGCAAAAATACCTCTGACAAGTATGGTTGTTGTCAGGGTGTTTAACACGGTGGTTGGGATTAACATTTCCAACACTATCATTGCGAAAACTGCCAGAGGGGGTGTCGCAAATTTTTTTATGGTTTTCCTCAAAAACATACATGATTTTCAACAAAAGCATGATGCACAATCAAAGGGTCATTCCAAATATGGTTTTTATATGTATGTTTTTGTTTTGGGTCAAAACATGAAATTGATATATTGTACAAGTATGTACAAAATGACATGTTTATATTCTATATATATATATATATAATATATATATATATATATATATATATATATATATATAATATATATTATATTTCTAATTATATCAAAATAAAAATAAATAAATAAAACAAATTTTGTAACCGAAAGGGAATCTGTTGTGAAATTGATTTTGACAATTAGTCTTCGGAAGGGATTAAAAGTATGAAATGGACATTTTATAGGGGTTCAAAGATCTAAAAATTTGGGGCCATAAGTGTAATATTAAATCTTCCTTGGAGATCAAATAAAGAAAACCATAATGATTCTATTTCTTTTGATGTATTGCATTATGTGATGTTCCTTTCTTATGTGTTCTTTTTCATTTTTGTTATTCTTCCTATAAGGTTAATATAAGATGAACATGATTATTTTGAAACATATGCATATTAATTTATGTTATCATAGATGGTACACAATACCTATGTTGTTTCTAAATAAAGTCTTAATAGCACTTTGTTGCCTCCCCACTTTCATATCCTTTGTTCTTGTTGTTTCATTCACTATTGCTTTCTCAGTAAACATTGGACTCCTCTAGCTCAATGTGATAAACTGTATTCTAAACTATTTTATCCTTTTGTTTTAAAATTTTAGAATCTGCAGTCATTGAAATAAAGGTCATTTTAGTCAATTCAGTTTGTATTCAAGATTGGGTTGACATTACACTCAAGGGTCTTTTGTCTCTGGGAAAATATTTATAAAAATTCTAAAATAATTTTTTGAATGTCCTAGGCATTGACCTCCTATACCCATAGGTTGTCTCCAAGGTACAACATAAATTGGCGTTGTTGTCGAGGAATGGAGAAACCATGATATATTTTCCTTGGTAAAGATATGTTTCATGATGGAGAATAAGATTTAGATATAAATATTGGTTGTTAATCATTCATATGGTGGAAAGCGTATGTATCATATGCTAATATTTTTCAAAGATTTTTATTTTTTTTATCAACTCTCTCATCTATATTCCTCTCTGCATTAAATATATTATTTCCTACTTCACATTATCAGATAACCATAAAACCCAAAATATACATTATTCATTAAAAACATATTTTCCCCTTCTTGTATTATTGATCGTGGGTTGAGTTCATCCCCTTACTCGAAAGAGAAAAATAAAGTATGCATTATTATTCCCCTGACCTTGTCAAACTAAACTTAAAAAGAATGACTCATCTCCTTTAATAGTCATTAATTTACCTTGCAAACAACCCACTGAAATTCAGTCCAAAATCAGGGAAAGTTTAAAACCCTTGAAGCTTCCTTATTTAAAATATCTACGTAAATTCAGTAGGAAAGATAATGTTACAACTGAGTGGCATGTTTTGGGATCGAATGCTTCATGGCCAGACTCGATATTATTCATAAGATGTAGTTTTAAAATTATTTTATCATTCTTTAAAAGGAGATCGTGAGCAATGGCTCTAGAATTTAAAATTAAATTCAATTAAATCCTGACAAGAATTCCAATACATTTTCCCAAGGCACTGGGGTGAACACAAATCTCATGAGAAATATCTTTCAAAATTGTATGCAATACTGAGGAAGAGCAATGAGATTGTAATAAAATTTAATAGGCGATTTCATAATTTTTATTTGAGTATTGCACAAGGAAATTTAGCCTTCTAAACTTATTACCATGGTATATTACTCAGCATCTCATCATATTGATCTAACATTTTATCTCAGTGAAAGGAGACTTGTAACTTTGGAGCGGATGTTCATTGATGCTAAAGAGATCAAAAGAATTTTTGGGGTTGTGGGAAACTTCCAAGTTATATTTTGCATCCAAATTTGGATAAAGACTAACAAGACCATGAATAATAAAAAAAGACAAATCTAAGTTTTCAACATGATATCATGAGTAGTCAATCAATTTTATCTACTGTAAAAAATGCAGGATATTTTTATAGCAAGTGGAAGATTTTTCAAGTTATGGACAACTAGATGACTTTGGTGTGCATTTTCTTTAAGATAATTATGCAAACAATGATGGTACATGCTCACATTGTATAAGCCATTTTGCTGGCAACATTAAAAGTACTTTGATTTCTGACGTAAAATTATCACATTAACTATTTGTTAAAGAGTGGCATGTGTAAAATTCTCCAAATTTTTATTTTCAAATTAATTTGTCCTCAGAGAATTTATGTGAAAATTTTCACAGAGAATTATATTGGCACACCTCTAGGAAAAAATTGTCAAATAATGCTAGAGAGCTAATTGTTTAAAAGTCCAAACAAGATAAATTTCATGATCATGTAGCAAATTATATGGCGGCTTTATATAGTGGGAAGCCATCATCAATGTGGGGTATATATAATTTTTTTGTCTCAAGAATGTTATTGTCTATGCCTATTTTTATTTTCAAAATTCAGAGGTAGAGTGGTGTAAGGTCCAATACACAAAATTTGGCATGGTTATGCTAGAAATTTGTTTTCACCTGACAACAAGCAATTTATTTGTAAATAGTAGGAAATATTTTATATAAATAAACTCATCAAGTGAGCCCACAAGGCGTAGAATAGATAGTGATGAGGTGTATTGTTAAGTCACTTTGTGATGTGAGGTCACTTGTTTGAAATTCCATGGGAAAAAATCCAATCATGTCAAGGGTTGGTGTGGCCCAGGTCGAGTGTGATTCCTAGGTGATTTTGATGGCTTAGATGCCCTTGGGTTACAGTTTCTCAAGCCAAAAGTTAACACTATAGTCATCTCTGGAGGAAACAGACAACTTGGCAAACAATCAAAAACTAATATCATCAATTGAGCATTTGATTTATGATTGAAATAGTTTTTTTCTCATTATTAGAGTGGTTGAATAAAGAATAAGGTTCCAGAAAAGAATTTTTTAGGATATTTATATTTCAAAATTTCATAAATGATTCTAGAATTGATTGAAAATGGTTTTTAATTTCGCTTCATAACCCAACAAGTGTACTCTTGGTTTACTGTTCTTAGTGTCTTGCAAGCAAACACTATCCCCAGATGGAATCATATGTTGTAACCAAATTTGTAGGGAAATGGGATAGAGTTTTCTATGGAGAAATTCATGTTTTATGAGGGTTTTTTTATTAAAACATAAAGGGGGTTTTGGTTGTAAAAGTAGCCCTTTGGGGCTCATCATAATTCTGGTACCAATTATATACATTAATGATGTGCCTACAAAATTGAATGATCTCATTCACACATTTTATATTTTAAAATTTTGGTAACCATCCATGAAAATGGTTAAATACCATCATTTAGTTGTCTTGGCACAAGTAGCTAGAGAATTGGAAATTTTTCAAAATGTCAATCTGGGGGAGCTACGTAAATCTCAAAGGGGCTTATGTAGTTCCTCTAATAACCAAGCTCTGGCAGCGCTTTACTCGTGGATGAAATTAATATAAAAGAAAAGTGAATTAATACTCTGAAATGTCATTTGCCATCCAGCTATTATTATCAATCCAATGCATGGACCCTCATATCTAACTAATGGTATCAAAAGCTATTATTATCAATCCAATGCATGGACCCTCATATCTAACTAATGGTATCAGAAGGAAATCAGAGTTTTCCAAAGTGCATGCGAATTTTGTCTCATCGTTTGTTGAAATTTTTGTATTGTCATCGAGTTATCTATTATAGTCCGTGAAAGTCATATGCTGCCATATATAGTTTAAACTTTACGTTCTTGTTGTCAAAACATCCCAAGAATTTTTCGACAGGTTACAATGTAGGTGGAATTCCAGTTTGTAGCATCACTTGTTGCCATTGTATAAACACAAACTTACATAGGTAAACAAGAGTTTAAAACCAGCAAATCAATGACCCAAATCATTTCATGTTCAGATACTTGTCGCAGAGTTGTTTATGGTTTTCCACAAAACCATCCACGGTTTTCGACAAAAGCGTGATGCACAATCATGGGGTCTGTGCAATCTCCACTTCATTCCAAAAAACAATGCATTCCAGCAGGGCGTCACTGGCTTTCTTCAGGGGAATGTTTCCTTCATGGTTTATGGTCGCCACTGAGGCAAATGGTTTATCAGGTGGCTTAGCTGTCTTATGGGATCCTATATGGATAAAAGCAAAAGTCTACAAATGCTGTGCCGGGATAATGATCTCGGCCTCGGTCAAAGGATAAGTTTTCATGTTAAATCTTCTAAATGTTTATGCCCCATGTAGGGATAGATCTCCCTTCTGGGAGAGGTTGTTTGCATCAGGGATTCTAGACATTGAATCTCTGCTATTAGCTGGAGACCTCAATGTGACTCTTAGTCCTGATGAGTGTTGGGGAAATTGCAGGAAGAGAGACCTTCTGTCTGATAGGCTCAGAATGGATTTCATTTGCAGGAACTTAGTGGATGTCAAGCTGAAACAAATGAAGCCTACATGGGAAAATGGTAGAACTGGACAAGCTTATATTGCAAAAAGGATTGACCGCTTTTTTATAAAAGCCAGTGTGATTGCTAAGTGGGGAATGCCTTTCTCTTTCATCGCAAATGAGTTCTCCTCCGACCACAGACCCATCATTCTTGAATGGAGAGAAATTCAATATATGAAGGAATACTCTTTTATTTTAACAGGATCTATTTGGAGGACAAATATTTTAATGATGCCATATCAAACAAATGGAAGGAATTGAAGGCCTCGGCCTCGGCCCTTTTATCAACCTTTCGAGAAAAGATCCAACGTCTTAAAAAGACAGCAAAGGAGTGGTAATTTTAAAAAATAAAGCAAGAAAAAGAGGAGCTATTAAATATTCAAAAGGAATTGGACTCCAACATAATATCTTCCTCTTTTCACAGTTTGTCTTTGGAAAAAAAGAACCATATCAGGATCTTGGAAAAAAGGAAACGTATGCTCCTCCTCAGAGAAGAAGCATCTTGGCGGCTAAAAAGTAGAGCGCTCTGGCTTAGGGAGGGGGACTGAAACACAAAGTTTTTTCACAATTTCACAAATGCCAGAAGGAGGACAAATTCGATATGGAAGATTGAGGACGGAAATAGTGGCTTTCTCTATTCCCAGGATGATATCACTAATGAATCTACAAGGTATTTTCAAAAGCAGTATAAAAGGAATCAATGTAATGCAAGCGACATGTTATGGGCTACAGACTTAATGCCAGAAATGTTCGATGAGGCCGCATATGAAAATTTTATCAAACCGGTCACAGAAGAAGAGCTCCTTGCTGCTATAAAATCCTTTAAAAAGGACAAGAGCCCCGGCCCCGATGGCTGGCCTATTGAATTCTTTATGCATCTCTTTGATATGTTCAAACAGGACCTTCTGAGAATGGTGGAGGCTTCTCGCATGTCTGGAATATTCACTCTGCTTTATCTTCCACTTTTATTGCTCTTATCCCAAAAAAGCAAAATACTGACTCTTTTCAGGATTACAGGCCTATTTCTCTCTGTAATTCTCTATTCAAAATCATCTCCAAAATTATTGCGGAAAGGATGAAGCCTATTTTGAACCTTTTCATCACCAGAGATCAGCATGCCTTTTTAAAAGATCGGAATATTTGGGATGATGTTGCTCTAACTCAGGAATGTCTTTTCTCCTTACGGTCAAACAACATAAAGGCGGCCATTTTAAAGATTGATTTGAAAAAAGCCTATGATTGTGTGGACTGGGGTCTTCTTAGAATCTTGTTGGCTAAAATAGGATTAAGATCGAAAGGTATAGAGTGGATAAACTACTCTGTCATCATCAATGGCATTCCCTCACCTTTTTTTATTGCTGAGAGGGGTCTCCGTCAGGGCTGCCCTCTTTCTCCGCTGCTCTTTATTCTGGGTATGAACTCACTTAGCACTCAACTCAACAAAGCAGCTTCTGAGCAAAGATATAGGCCGGTCAAGATCTGCAAGGACATTTTTTTATCCCACAATCTCTATGTGGATGATATTCTCATCTTTGCTATGTTATGCAAACAGTCATGGTTATGTCTTCACAGCATCCTTAATAAGTTTCAGTCCACTTCAGGAATCTGTATAAACAAGGAAAAATAAAAGTTATATCATAATGAGACAAATATGGAGCTTGTCTTATGGATTGCCTCTTTGATAGGCATAGAAGCCGCATCGATTGGAAATGGCATAAAATACCTGGGGTTCTCCCTAAAGGCAAAAGGGAACAAAAAAGGGGACTGGTCTTAGCTCCTGGACTGTTTTTACAAAAGAATCTCCGGATGGGAATTGCGGCTTCTTTCCCTGGCGGGCAGACTTATATTAGTACAGGCAGTTTTATCTCAATTGGTGATCTACTGGGCACATCTTTTCTATCTCCCTGCTTCTATCATTAAAAAAATGAGCACTTTGGCTGCAAATTTTCTTTGGGGAGGGAAATCCTACCAATCTAAATTTCATTTGGTTAAGATGAATGCTATATCCAAACCGAGAAAATCTGGGGGCTGGGGCTTGTTGGACATGCGGTCTTTCGGAAATGCCCTCCTTTGCAAATCTCTTCTCAGGGGTATTTTTGGCAATGGTCCATGGAGCTTGTTTATCAACAGAAAATACTTAAAAGGTAAAAGTATTGAGTATTGGTACAGAAGGAACTCCCTGGGGATCAAAAGAGGATCCGCAATATGGCTTAGCCTTCGAAAGAATCAGCCTTTTATCGTGGCAAACTTTCGCTGGAAGGTCTTCTCAGGATCAAGTATCCTCATAGGCTTTGATTTTATCATAAATGGCTTGACCTCTCCTCTTCCTCAAGCTCTAGTATCCTTTTTTCGCGCGAGAGGCATTTTCACGTGGGATAAATTGATAAAATCATGGTCTTTTTCATCTCTGGTCTGGAAGGATGATGAGGATCTTCTTATGCCTCCTCCCATCCTATCGATTTGGAGTTCGGTTCGACATGAATTACAAGGTTTGGCTATTCGTTGCTCGGGTTCAAAGGATGTGCTTTCATGGAATATGCCACGCTCACCTTCTCCTATTCGTGTAAAGGATTTATATGCTGCCATTTCTTTGGGGATTGAGACCTCAAACCATCTGATCTTCCCTCACTCTTTATGGAAAGTCTCTTGTCCTCTTAAGATGGTCCTCTTCTCGTGGCTCCTTTTCCGGAACAGAAATCTCTCTTGGCAGGTGCTACAAAAGAAAGGATGGCAGGGCTCGGGTCGCTGCGTCATGTGTCAAAATGCTGATGAGTCAAATTACCATATGTTCTTTCAATGTCCTGCTTCCCAAAAAATCTGGTATGAACTCTCTATTTCTTTGGGTTTTCCTCACTTTAGTTTTTCCTCTGTACAGGCCGGTTTTACATGGTGGAGCGAACAGATAGCTCCTTGGCGTTCTATGTTCACTTTGGTCTGTTGGTCCATATGGAAGTGGAGGAATGAAGCCATCTTCAATTGCTCCAGGAGGCCAATGTCCCAACTTCTGCTTAGCATCAAGGCTTACCTTGATTTTCTTGGTTGAACAGGCTTTCCTTTTCCTGCCTCAATTATCTTTTGGCTCTCCTACCATGTGTAAAGATGCTCAGCTTTTTGTGGTTTTTCATGGTTCTCATTACATGATGTAATCGTTTTGTAATTATTTTGACAAATATGGTCATGTAACAACAGCTCACAATGATCTGGTCTTTTTGAATGTACCCATCCAAATTTGAATCCTTCAGGATTTTATGGCACTGGTTCTATTATATAGACCTTTATATGTAACTCTTATATTTCCTTGATATAAAAAAAATATGGTTTTTTCTTCTGAAAAAAATTTGTATGTTTTTGTTTTGGGTCAAAACATGAAATTGATATATTGTATAATTCTTTATAAAGTGACAAGTTTATTTTAAAAATGGTTTATATATATATATATATATATTATATATTATATATATATAATATTATATATATTATATATATATATAAATATATATAATATATATATATATATATATATATATATATATAAATATAGATATAGATATAGATTATAGATATAGATATAGATATAGATATAGATATAGATATAGATATAGATATAGATATAGATATAGATATAGATATAGATATAGATATAGATATATAGATATATATATATATATATAGATATAGATATAGATATAGATATAGATATAGATATAGATATAGATATAGATAGATATAGATATAGATATAGATATATATATATATAGATTATGATTTATATTATAAACATTTTTAAATATAGATTATGATTTATATTATAAACATTTTTAAATAATAAAAAATTGTAACGGAAAGGGAATCAACTATGAAAATGATTTTGACAGTTAGTCTTGGGAAGGGAATAAAATTCTGAAATGGACATTTTATAGGGGTTCCGAGATTTGAAAATTTGGGGCCACAAGAGTAATATTAAATTTTCTTTTTTCATAAAATAATGAAGACTATAATGATGGTATTTATTTTGATGTATTGCAGCATGTGATGTTTCTTTTTTATCTGTTTTTTTCATTTTTGTTATTTTTCCTATTTTCCTATTAAATTTTCCTTTGAGATAAAATAATGAAGACCATAATGATTCTATTTTTTTTATGTATTGCAGTATGTGATGTTTCTTTTTCATGTGTTTTTTTTCATTTTTGTTATTTTTCTTACGAGATTAATGTAAGATGTAGCAGCTTTATTTTGAAAGATATGCAGATTTATTGATGTTATTATAGATGGTAGCCTAATACTTATGTTGTTTCTTAAAAAAGCCTTAAAGAGTGCTTTATTGCCTCCTTACTTTGATATCCCTTGTTTTCACTGTTTCATTCGTCATTGCCTTCTCAAGGCATAAACATTGGATTCCTCTAGCCCAATTTGATAAACTTTGTTCTAAAATATTTTATCCTTTTGTTTTAAAATTTTAGAATCTGCAACTATTGAAATGAAAGCCATTCTGGTTAATTGAGTTTGTCTTCAAGATTGAGCTAACATTACACTCAAGGGTGTTCTGTCTCCGGGAAAATGTTTATAAAAATTCTAAAATAGTTTTTTGAATGTCCTAGGCACTAACCTCCTGTAGCCAGAGGTTGTCTCCAAGGTGCAACATAAATTAGCATTATTTTCAAGGAACAAAGATATCTTTCCATTAATAAAGATCTATTTCATGATGGAGAATAATATTTAGATATAAATACTAGTTGTTAACCATTCATCTGGGGTTTTCATCATATTTTTAAAAACAAGCCTTTACCCCTCCCACAACCCTATAAAAGTGACCCAACCCCCACACATTTCCTCACAACTATCTCATTGCATTTGTGTGAGCATTTGTAAGGCATTTTTGAAGAGAGTTGGTTTTTGTAGCAGTAGTGAGGAGGTTCTTGTGTAATCATTGGAGCAAAATTTTGGAGAAGCATTGAGGAGTTTTTTTCTGGAGCAGCATTGGGGAGACTGGAGGTATTTTTTTTCACTTCTCAAATCTGCCTTTTTTTTATTTATTTTTTCAAACTTTTCTTCTTTCATTTCCTATTCCAAATATAAAAAATGGCTCCTAGAATAAAAGATGTTGTTTGGGCATATGCTAAGATGATTGATAATAAAATGTATTGCAAGATTTGTCATAAAATAATTAAGAGAGGTGGAGGGAGAATTCACATGCTGAAATAACACTTGGCTGGTATTAAAGGCCAAATTGTCCCATGTGCAGCACCTGTAGACCAAATTGGGGAAATTAGGAAGGAGTTGCTAGGAACTTTTGAGAAGTTTGAGGAAGAAAAAGCTAGGAAAAAAGAAATAGAGGCTGAAATAGGGAGGAAGAGGAGTCTAAAACACATGATGGCTGCCAACCCCAATTTTGATTATGAGGGCTCTTAATCTATTCCTTTCACTAATGCATCTAAACCCTTTCACTATGTTCCTCCCTCTTTGGAGTCTATTCAAGAAAAAGGTAAGGGTAAAATTGAAAACAAGGGTGATATCAAAAGTTATTTGACACCCTCCTCTCCCTCTGATAGTGCACATGGTCCTCAACCTAAAAAAAAGCAAAATAAGCCTACTTTAGATAACCATTGGAAGAAAGAATTGAGAGAAACTACATGTGATTACATAGCTAGATAGTGGTATGATGTTGATATCCCCTTCAATGCTGCCCGTTCAACATATTATGAACCTATGTTTGATCTATATTTGTTGCTAGAAAGGGCTTCAAAGGCCCTACTATGAATGAATTATGGGGATCTCTTTTGCAAAAAGATGTTATGTCCATTGAGGAGTATTTGAAAATTTTCAAAATCTCATGGGTGAAAACAGGATGTACCATCATGTCAAATGGATGGAATGATCAAAGGAACCATACCATCATAAATTTTATTATTTTTTCCCACAGGGAACAACGTTTCTAAAATCAGTTGATGCACCTCACAAGGTGAAATATGCACACTTGTTGTCTCAACTTTTGGATGAGGTTGTTGAATAGGTGGGGTTGGCTAATGTTGTTCATATCATCACAAATAATTCCTCTAAACATGTTATTGTAGGTAAAATGTTAGAGGGAAAACACAAAACCATCTTTTGGACCCCATGTGATGCACATTGCATAGACATCATGCTTGAGGATATTGGTTAAATAGATTGGATCAAGAACTTTATAGAGCATTCCAAAAGAATAATAAAGTATATCTACAATCTCTCATGGATTTTGAACCTGATGAGGAAAAACACAGGGGGCAAGGATCTTATTAGGCCTGTCATCACTAGATTTGCAACTCATTCTTTGACATTGCAATCTATGTTTTCCCAACATATAAACTTGTAGAGGATGTTTTCCAGTAATGAATGGAATGGATGTCAATGGTCTCACAAATAGGATGGAAAATATGTAAGAAAGAAATTTAATGAAGACATATTTTGGAAAAAGGAAGCAGAGATTGTGAAGGTTGTTGAGCCACTAGTTAAGGTGGTGCGGTTGGTGGATAGGGAAATATTAGCAATGGGTTTCATTTATGAGGGGATGGGGAAATATTGGCGATGAGTTTCATTTATGAGGCTATGGATCAGGAAAATGAGAAAATAAAGGCAACATACAAGGATAGAGTGGCTAATTATAGGCCCATTTGGGAAATCATTGATCAAAGATGGAAAAATCAACTCCATTGCCCTATACATGCAACTTGGTTTTTCTGAACCCAAGGTATTATTATAAAGCTCTGGAGGGAGAAGCTTTGATTGGGGAGGTTAGAGATAGATTGGTTCAGTTCCTTGAGTGCATGTTACTTAATGAGAGTGAGCAGCTAGAGATACATTGACAGATCACTTCTTTCAGTAGAGCCACAGGTATCTTTGGCAAGAACCTAGCAAGGATTACAAGGGAAGCAGATGAGCCACGTAAACAATTTCAATTTTCATATTCTTATTTTGTTAAATTGTTTATAATTTGAAATTTGGATATAATTTGTTGAGCTAACTCATTACACAACTATGTTTTTTGAAGCACAATGGTGGGAGGAATTTGGTAGACATTGTCCTCAATTGCAATAGTTTGCAATCCGTATTTTGGATCAAACTTGCGGTGCTTTTGGGTGTGAGCACAATTGGTTTGTCTTTGAGAGGATTCACATGAAAAAGAGAAACCGTTTAGAAAAAAAATGGTTAAATGATATAGTCTACGTCCAATACAACCTTTGGCTAAGACGCAACCAATTTCTCGACAAAAAACATGATACATATCCCATTGTGTTCGAAGGTTTTGATCCATCCTTAGATTGGGTAGTGGAGAGTCAACCAACAGAGTTTGACCCTGATGAGGATATTGGTGTCGATTTTGATTTAGAGATGGATGCATTACAGATTGTTGAATTAAATGCAGATCCACTAGTACCAGCCCCAAGTCCTCCAGCTACAGGCACTTCCTCTACTCAGGCACAACATAAGTGCATATCTTGTCTATCTTAGCATGCAACTATTTCTAGTGCTGCTACTTCTACAGTTGCAGTTCAGAGATCTTGATGAAGAGGAGGAGCAATGGGTTTCCCCGTTAGACTCTAATTCAGAGTCTAAGCCAGATGGTGTTGGCTTATCTAGTAGTAGTGACTAGTGTTTTTTCGTTGTAGGGCCATTTAGGGCCTCCTTGGTTATGTGTTTTTGTTATGATCTCTATATATTACATGTATTAGACAGTGCACTAGGTGACATTTTGATATAATATATATATTTATGAGCATATTTTGATCATATGTTAGGTCCATATAATACAAGTGTATCCCCCTTATTGTTATTGTTGTGCCCATGTAGCCCCCATATTGTTAATATTGTGCCCCATAGAAGCCCGCTATTGTTATTGTTGTGCCCTTACATTATTATTGTTATGTAGGTTCTAATTATATTATGACCCCTTAGACTCCTATATATACAAAGGAATTCTTGTCATTTGTATCATTCAATATGTTATGAAACCAACTCACAAAAACATAGAAAAGATAGATCAATGACTTAGAAATTGGCCTCTTCAAGGGGGAAACCTCCTTTACATTACACAAATGAACAATTCTTGGATGATACAAATGACAAGACCTCCTTTCTATATATAGGAGTCTAATCAGTCCCAATACAATCAGAGCCTACATAACAATAATATTATAGGGGCACAACAATAACAATAGTGGGATTCTATGGGGTACAATAATAAAACCATGGGCACTATATGGGCACAATAATACAATAAGGGTGTTGCACTAATAACAATAAGGGTTTACACTAGTAGTATAGGGACCTAACATGCCCTTCTCCTTAAAAAATTATTGTCCCCAACGCTTGAGTAGTTCTGGAAGCTTCTATATAAAATTCTCATCCTCCCATGTGGAATCTTTAGTAGGTAAGTTCTTCCACTTGATGAGATACTCCGAAATTGATCGATTTAGTAGTTGTCGATTTCTTGTTTCTATGACTACTTCAGGTTCCAATATTATTTTTCCTTCTTCGTCAAGTTCTAGCAATATTGTTTGAACTGGGATCTTCTTTAACTTTTGAATGAGTGCCCACACTTCTTCGTCATTGTTCCATTCATCCTTTTCTTTGTTTATCCAATCTAGTTGGATAATAGAAATGGTACAAAACAATGCTTCCACATCCCCATCCTTTCTAGAGAGTGCATCTACAACAACATTTTTCTCCCCTTTTTTGTAGGTGATTTCAAAGTCATAAACCAACATCTTTGTGACCCATTTTTGTTGTTCTTCTCAAGATAATCTTTATTCTAAAAGGTATTTAAGACTATCATGATCCATTTTTACCTTTAAGATTATTCCCATTAGGTAAGGTCTGATGTTTGGAGGAACACTTCCTCGAATCAAATGAATAGCATGATCATGATCATGAATAGGTGAGAGGGCTTTGGGAGTCTCAAATACCTTGGAATGATTATCCAAGACTTTCCAGAGATCTAAAGAAATATATGATTTTGATGTGGGAACCTCTAGCGAACATAATTGTGAAATTACGCATCTTTTTTCTTTCTTTAGAAGCTTTGTCATTCCATTAGAGTTGATTATCTTTCCTGATTTCTGTGTGATACCCCTTAATTCAACTTCCTTTCCTTCTGAAAGAAAAAAATAAAAAAATAAAATAAAAATTCATGAAAAGTTCTTGAAAATTAAAAGCTATTGTACCCAAGGATTGTAGCCATTGGACTCCTAGTACAACATCAGCACCACCCATTGGAATGGAAATCATTGGGCTATTCAATACATATTCTCCCATGGATAACTTGATATTATGGCACTTTCCAGAGCAATTTATGGTTCCTCCACTTGCAACCGTCATTTGAAACTCTGGTGTTGGATATAGGAAGCAATTCAATTGCTTGGATATCTTACAATGAATAAAATTATGGGTACTACCCGAATCAATCAACATTATTACATTTTTCTTCTTGATATGTCCTTCTATCGTGATAGTTTGAGGAGTGGTAATTCCGACCAATGCATTACAAGATAATATGGTCAAATTCATTTCTTATTTCTCTAAGGCTTTTTCCTAGTGTATCCTCTTTTTTAATGTTTCTTGTTCCTTTTCTTCCTTCTCTTCACAATCTATGTAAAATAATTTATTCTCAGCACACTTATGACTTTTAGTGTATTTGCTATCACAACTGTAACAAAGCCCTTTTGCTCTTTTTTCTTCCAATTTTTGTGTTGTCAACATTTTAGGTTGTGGAAGGCTAGGGGCAACAACACTTCCATTTATAGTTTTGAGTGGTAGGCTTCCTTTTTGCCATAAATTTGCTTTCCAATTTTCTTGCCAACATAAATGTCTTCTCCAATGAATCAGGTTCCCAAAGGTGAACTTCATGTTGAATGTTATCCTTTAAAGTCCCTATGAAGACATCAATCCTCTGCTTCTCTGCAATATTATTTACCCTTATATTCAATTTTTAGAAGTCCTCAATGTGCTCTTCCATTGAACCCTTTTGTTTGATATTTATCAATTGGCTAAAGAAGGTGTTTCTCTTTGTATCCTCATAATGTGCCATCGTTTCATTCGTAAAAATTGACCAAGTGACAATTTGTTTATGGGAGAAAAGCCATCGATACCATACAAACTTATTGGATTCCAAATATAAAGTTGCAATGTGTACCTTTTGTGTGTTTTTCACATTATGGAGATCGAAATATTGTCCAATCTGTAGTATCTATGTTACTGGATCCTTGCCATCAAACTTCCTCATATCAATCTTTGGAATGTGGTGGGTCTTTATTCCAACGTTAGAGTCTATGAAATCATGATTATCATTTCTTTTGTTCTCATCATGAGTTTTCTCTACTACATTTTCACCATTAGGAAGCCTTTCTTGTAGCAACTTTTTCAAACCTTCCTTTAAACCTTCCACTTCTTTCTTCAAATCTTCAATGTTGTTATTCTTTGAATCATGATTAACATTTATTTTGTTCTCATTCTAAGTTTTCTCTACTACCTTTTCGCCATTAGGAAACCTTTCTTGTAGCAACTTTGTCAAACCTTCCTTCCAAATTTCCATGTCTTTCTTTCAATCTTCAATGTTGTATTTCATACCATCTATCTTAGCTTCCATGCCTTTATTTAAACCATCCATCTTATCTTCCATGCCTTTCTTTAAACCATCCATCTTAGCTTCTGTTACATTTTTGTGAGAGTGAAATTTATTGCAGTTGGTCTCGTAATTATGATATATCATGTTGCATTTCTTCCTCTTCTTCAAGAGTCATGCTAGAGCTTTTAGATTGCTTACTAGTTGTTTCCATTCTATTTCTTCGGGGCATCAATTAATGATAATTATGCTTCACTATGCCCTTTTTCATTCAAACTAATTTTTCAAACTAGAGTTATGCAAAATTTAAAAAAACTACAAACATTTTTTCACATTGTAGGAGCTTGATATTGAATCTGATGTATCTCTGAAACTTCAAATCTGAAAGGTCTGAAATTACGACCTGTAGTAGCCCTCTACATTCTCCTTCCAATGCCACAATTCTTATCGAAATTGGATTCTATAAGAAAGATTTATGCCCAATCTCTTAAGATGACCTAATTATATAACTTTTCAGTAGAGATAACTTATACGAAGTGCCATGTGTCAATGTTTCGACCTTCGGACTTGAAAAAAATACACAAAGAATTACAGTCTATCCTCTTTCTATAACTTCTTATGAAATTTCAATATGATGCTTAGAGAGAAAGTTATGATGGCTTTCCCAAGATAACCATTTTGGGATGTAATTCGGGAGCCTGCAAACACCATAAATATATTGGACCATATCTATGAAAATATAGCGAAACAAGGTCTGAAATTTGGGCCCGAGCTTAATTAATATTTCAGCTCAAAATGAATTTTAATTCAGTGTATGAACCTTCATAAAATAAATAAATAAAGAAATTTTAGCGAAAATGCCACAATGACCTGTTTGAGATTGAATTATGGAGCTTGCAAAAACCCTAACTTCCTCATATCATATCTCCGAAAATATAACGATATGAGATATGAAATTTAGACCCGTGGATCATCGAGATTTCCTCTCAAATGATTTTTTTTTTTTAGCTTTTGAAACATTATAGAAAAAAATGTATTGTGAAAATTCTATGATGACCTGTTTTGGAGTAGCGAAACCCTAGAATCCAAAGCTCTAATACCAAATGTTATGAAACCAACTCACAAAAAGATAAAAAATATAAATCAAAAACTTATAAATTAGCATCCTCGAGGGGACAACCTCCATTACATTACATAAATGAACAATTCTTGGATGATACAAATGACAAGACCTCCTTTCTATAAATAGGAGTCTAGGCGGTCCCAATACAATCGGAACCTACATAACAATAATATTGTGGGGGCACAACAATAACAATAGTGGGCTTCTATGGGGTACAATAATAACAACGTGGGGACTATATGCGCACAATAATATAATAAGGGGGTTTCACTAATAACACTAAGGGTTTACACTAGTAGTATAGGGACCTAATACAATAATTGCTTATTTATGTAATGTAAAGGAGGTTTCCCCCTCGAAAAGGATAATTTTTAAGTCATTGATCTATATTTTCTATGAGTTGATTAAATAACATTTGGTATCATAACTTTGGATTCTGGGGTTTTGCTTCTTTAAATAGGTCATCCTGGAATTTTTGCTATAACTTGTTTTCTATGAGGCTTCAAAAGTTGAGATTCTGACCTCATGGAATCAAAATCTTGGTGACCTTCGTGTAAAAAATTTAGAGCTTGGCTCGCTATATTTTCATATATATGATATGAGGAAGTTAGGCTTTTTGCAGGCTCTGGAATTCAATCTCAAACAAATGACCTAGGGAAAATTGTCATAAATTTATTTTCAGTCATTGGATTTGAATTTTGTAAAAAATGGTTTAAAGTGCACGAACTTTAGTTTTTCATCTATCAATTTCAGGGTCGAAGGTTGAAACAGTGACATGTGCAATCCCATGCAACTTAGATCTATTGAACCAATCCATAATCAAGGCATCGTGGGAGGTTTAGAATAACTCTTTCTTGAAGAATCCAATATCAATCAGACTTGTGGGGTTGGAAAGAAGACTCAGATAGCTACCACATGAAGAAATTTCAGAACTTGGAGATATGAAATTACATAGTTACAACCATTTCAAGATCGATCTCCTAAAATTAAGAAAAAGGTATGTATTTGTTTTAAAAATTGCATAACTTTTGTTTGAAAAATCAGTTTGAATTGATTCCCTAAGAAAGCCCTACTATGACACATGAAGAGGAATAATTGCAGCATGATATATCAAAATTATGGGACCAAGTGCATCAGATTTCACTCTCACAAAGAGAAACCAAAGATGAACTAAAAGGTGACATGGATGGTTTAAAAGTTGACATGGATGGTTTAAAAGATGACATGAATGGTTTAAAAGCATACATGGAAGTTTTGAAGGAAGGTTTGACAAATTTGTTAAAAGAGAGGCTTCGCAGTGGTGGCAAGGTAATCCATGAAAATCATGATGAGAAAAAAAGGAACATGAATTATGATTTTAGAGACTCCAATGTGGGGTTTAAGAACCACCACATTCCAAAGATAGATATGACGATTTTTTATGGCAAGGATATGGTAACATGGATACTACAGATGGAGCAATATTTTGACCTACAATATGTTAAACCCTCACAAAAGATACATATTGCATCTTTATATTTAGAACCCAATCAGTTTGTATGGTATAGATGGAATCGTTTTCGTAAATCAATTTTCACCTGGTCAATTTTTACGGAGGAAATGACAGAAAATTACAAATATACAAAGAGAAACACCTTCTTTATCCAATTAATAAATATCAAACAAAAGGGTTCAATGGAAAAGCACATCGAAGACTTCCAAAAATTGAATATTATGGTAACCAATATTTTAGAGGAGCATAGCATTGATGCCTTCATAGGGACTTTCAAATATAACATCTAACATGAGGTTTGTATTTGGGAACCTGATTCATTAGAGAAGGAACTTAGGGTGGAAATAAAATTTGAAAGTAAAATTATGGCAACAAGGAAGTCTACCACTCACAACTATAAAGATGGAAGTGTTGTTACTCCTAATCTTCCACAACCTATAAGGTTGACACCATAAAAATTAGAGGAAAAAAGACAAAAAGGGTTTTGTTAGAGTTGTGATAGAAAATACACTAAATGTCATAAGTGTGCTTAGAAGAAATAATTATACACATGTTGTGAAGAGGAGGAAGAAAAGGAACACAAAACAACAAAAGAGGAGGATATACATTAGGAACCAACCCAAAGAAAGAATAAATGAATCTGACCATATCTTGTAATGCATTGGCAAGAATTACCACTCCTCAAACTCTAATGATAGAAGGGTATATCAAGAAGATAAAGGTAATAGTGTTGATTGATTTGGGTATTACCCATAATTTTATTCATTGTAAGAGACCCAAGGAATTGAATTGCTTCCTATATCCAGCACGAGAATTTCAAGTGATGGTTGGAAATGGAGGAACTATAAATTTATTTGGAAAGTGTCATAATATCAAGATAACCATGGGAGAATATCATTGAATGGTCCAATGTTTTCCATTCCAATGAGTGGTGTTGATGTTGTACTAGGAGTCCAATGGTTACAATCTTTGGGGACGATAGATTTCAATTTTCAAGAACTTCTCTTGTTTTTTTTTTGGGAAGGAAACGAAGTTGAATTAAGGGGTATCATAGGTAAACCATGAAAGATAATAATCTCTAATGGCATGAAAAATCTTTTGAATAAATAAAAGTATAGCGTAATTGCACAACTATGCTCACTAGGGGTTCAAACATCGAAATCATCTATTTCTCCAAATCTCCAAAATGTCTTCGACAATCATTCTTGTTGGGCATGGAATCCCCCCATTGTGCATGTTTTGGGGCTCAAAGCCCAATTTTTGGTGAAATATGTTATAAGACTCCGCGAATTGCGGGTGCGAAGTGAAAAATGTACATTGAGTCATAGGGTTGTCTGCCCTAAGTAATGTAATGTAATGTCAGCCTACCCATGGTACGCGGACCATGGGATTGTATAAATAGAGTAAGGCTATAAATTGTAAAGAGAATTGGAGATAGATGAGCATGGATGAAGTCTAGAAGATAGCGGATAGAGAAGAAGTCTAAGTGTCTTGGGTCGTAATAGTATGAAGAGGCTCTGCAGCTGAGTGCACAGGGCGAAGTTGAGTCCGTAACCCAAGAAGAAGAATAATAAAGAGAAGTTTGACTCCAAGTACTGTGTATCTGTTTTTGTATGATTTTCTATGCATTTATATTTTTTTGGTTATCGCGCACACTTATATGGTTACTGCACACTATTAAGTATAATTGGGCTCATACGGATAAGTAAACAGATAATCTTAGGTTAACAATAAGGAACTTGGGTAATAACACAGATCATGCCTCAAACAAAGCTACGCGAAGGTAGCATTGCGGGCTACTAAGTACTGATCGGTGCGCATAAAAGCATGCACACAGGGTCAAACTGCGCACAACCGAAAAACCATCAGACATCTCTAGGGTGCAGAAACCTAGTTCTAGCACCCTCCCATACTACTTTGGGTGAAGCCTCAGTTTGTGCTCTACGGACTGTTGGCAAAAGGGCCAATAGTACCGGGATTTGTTTGGCTAAATCATCTCTGAACCTAGGTCAAGCCCATACAAGCCAACAAATGGTTTTGTTGTCGGGACCAAGATCTACATAAGGGATGTCTGATGTCGTGTTACTGGAATCCAACAAAGAAAGAAATTGAAGGGTGGTTGAAAAAGAAGATTCACGAGTTTACGGCGCAGGAAAACAGGAATCCGCGAGTATCTAAGGAACAGTGGTTGGAGCGCTACTTATATATGGAAATCCACGAAATTTTCTTTACATCCTTCCCTTCTAAGTTGTATGAGTGAATTGTGAAGCTAGCAGACAACTAGGAAAGGTGTAAGCTTGAGGGGTACCCGTAACCCCACTTTGTGGGGTCCGCGGCAGCGCCCCAAAAAATTTTGGTTTTGGACCCTATGTTAGGTTGGGCGGACCCACCTATGGTTTTGTGCATGATTTTCGCACATGTTTTTTGGACACGATGGTTTTTGGTCCATGGTATTGGATGCGATGGTTTTTTG
>APFE030401155.1:0-45787 GCA_000404065.3 Pinus taeda | reverse complement strand
CTTTATATAGGCAAGCTCTTCCTCAAATCATGGACCAATACCACGGGCCAAAACCATAGGATCAAAAACTGTGGGACTAATACCATGAACCAACCATGAAAGTGTGTGAACGTTTATCCACATGAAATAAAATTTTCTCTACATAAAATTCCGTGAACTTTTCTCCACATGAAATAAACCTTTATAAACTTTTATTTGCATAAAATTCCGTGAACTTTTCTCCACATGAAATAAAATTTTCTCTGCATAAAATTCCGTGAACTTTTCTGCGCTATAATTTATCATCTGAGATGAGTGGGTTGCCATCAAGTACAACATATGTATCATAATGCCAACATGGAGGTGACTTAGTTGGGGTTGTAGTATGCCTGAGATGTCCCTTGCATCCCATGTTGGTATGGTCTAGGTCCATGCAACCTCCTTTGGTTTATGTAATAGATCTATTCAGTGACTCCTTCAGCCCCTTGGTATACAACTTTAAGTCTGGCCAAGGAAGGGCACTTATATGTAGAATGATCTTCTTCACAGACTGAACAAACCCCTATAGAGTTCAATGGGCATTCATTCCTAGGATGCCTCCTGGTGCATCTAGGGAAAAAAATGGCCAAATCCCTCTTTGCTTCCTCATCTTTTCTTTTGATATGTAAGGTATCCATTTGTATGGAAAGAGTCTACAACATCTCACTCTTGAAGTATTCCATCATGTTTCCAATTTCACCTTTAGTGGATGAATTGGAAGAAGAGGTATTGGCTATGGGTTGACTCACCCTACCTTTCTTTCTGGCTGCTCTAGAATGGTTTATAAAATCAATCTTTATGTCCTCATAGGATAGTTGGTATATGTCTCCTCGGCCAGTATATGGAGGGTGTCTAAAAGGTCTTCCTGAATTCCCCTGAGCAGGACCAACTTCAGAGACTCAGGGTCAAGTGTACACTTGGCCCTTTTGTAATTGAGTTGGAACCTCTCTTCATAGTCTTCCAGGGACTCATCACTTCCTATGGTCATTCAGAAGATTTCTTCTTTAGTATATTTTGACCTACAATAGTCTCGATACTTGTTTTTAAAAGCCTGTTGCATCTGTGCCCAAGTTGTGATGGTATTGCCAGGTAATCACATGAACCAATGTAGTTCTACATCCTTGAGAGTAGAAGGGAACTCTTTCAACTTTTTCTCGTCTTCTGCATAGTCATAAGTTCGACAGATGACAACAAACTCGAACAAGAAGGTGTCAGGATCTTCTGTAGTCAAACCATGGAAGTGAGGTAGGGCTGAAGGACTTATATTCTTCAATTCGGTGTCCCCATTGGTCTCTCGAATGGGAAAGGTACCCTCTATTCTCTCTCCAATTCCCCAACATTTCTGTTTTCAGCCATTGGCTCCAGAGGAATGTTTTCCTCTTCTTCTTCCCCTATAGGTTCTTCAAATATGTTTGGATGTCCACCTAAGCGTTCTTCTTGATTGCAGCCACCGAAGAAGAGAGAAGGTTTGATGTGTGAAGCAGTGGGGGTGTTGGGCAAAAATTTTCCTAAGTTATCTCTACTCCTACGAGGCATGAAAGGAAATATTTTTGTTGGTTTTTTGTTTCTTTTTCCCCACACTGAAAGTACTTGTAGAAACTGGAAATGTGATTGAACAAAACAAATTGAAACTAGCTGAAATGAACTTGCTGAATGGAAATTTGCATAATTGAAAAGGAAAGCAAGGAAATGTAGAACTGAAATAAAAGAAATGACTAGTCTACTTTTTCCTAAATAAACTATTAGCAGAATGTTGCAATAGGAAATAGAAGAAAGTAGTAATCACATAATACTCTAACACTTCCCCAGAAATGGTGCCAAAAAAAGGTGGTGAGTGCCACTATTGCAGCAAGAATGCTGCAACTCCTGGGCTACCAACTTTACTTTTATCAACCCAGTAGTTCGTAACAAACTTGGAAGCATCGGTACTATATGCACAAGTACTAGTTCTCACTGCAGGTTATCACTTGGTCAGCTGGCGCGAGATCAATAGGAGCTCAAGCCAACTTCTATAGATTTTAGAAGAAGCTCTATGTGTGATGAAAGGAAAGAAATATTACTCTACAGATGCTATTCTGACTACAGAAAGGAGAAAGACTGGAATGTAAAGCAAAAACTAGTAAACCCTAATTAACAAACTAATTCTACTTTTGCCAAAAACACTATGAAAACCATGAAAGAAATGCCATTACCTACTCAAGGAAGTAAACAACATATAACCATGCTATTTTTGGAAGTAAATAAGCAAAAAACATATTTTTGGATTTTTATGTGTTTTTATGCGAATTTAACATGCATCTAATTTATTGTGTGTGAGTGTGGCAACGAGCAGGTGGCGTTAGAGGGCAGTTTTGGGGCTTGGGATGATGTAGGATGGTGTGGATGGGTCCTAGGAGGTCTTAGGTGGCCTTGTAGAGGATTTTCCCACGCTCATCCTTCAAAAGAAAGCCTATAAGAAAAGCTACAGGAGGACACATGAAAACTATAGGAGGAAAAGAGGGAAACTACAGAAGGCCTACAAGAGGAGGCCGATAGCAATTTTTGCTATTTTGAGAGTGTGAGAGTGGGTGGAAAAGGTGGATGAAGGTTGGAATGAGTTGTTAGGGAACCTAAGGTCTACCATGAATCACCAACAGAGAGAAAGATGATTGGGTTTGCTCAAGGAGAGAGGAAGAAGTTCTATGAAAAATGAAGGAAACTAGGGTAGAATTGACGTGAGGTTTGGGAGAACTATAGGGTATGGATCAGATGGAGGGTGTGATTTTTGGTAAGCTAGCCTATTGCTGGAAGAGACCTGCTACATAGAAACTGGTACTCAATCAAGAAAATCAAGCAACCAATAAATTGAGTGCATCCTAGGAAAAACAGAGTATTGCATTAAAATGGCCTAAACTATGATGTATAGAAGGAAATGTTGGGAAATGTTGTAAGAAAGGAAAGCATGAAAAAGGAATATTGAAAATTAGGAAGTGAGCATGATAAATAAGATCTAAAGAAAAGAAAAATTGGACTATCAACCTACTAGAGAGCTTCAAACACTAGAAGTCGTAGGAATGAGGAAAATATGTGTTTTTGGGGCAACAGGATAGTCTTTGCCTCAAATCATAGTCCTAGAGAGAGGAAGAGAGGTCAAGGAAATGTTGCTAGCCTTTTGAATATTCTCTGATCACTTCTTAACCTGCTACAGAAAGCACAATTGGAAGCAAGCTACTAAATCATCAAAAGCAACCTATTCTTAACCATAAGAGAAATACATCTAATTGCAAACTAATCTACAAACTGAAGTAAAGCATACAAATACAAGTAAAGAGAAGCTTGGCTACTTGGATTGGACCCTAACCCAAGAGCTTCAAAACTCTGAGGTAACTCAATGCTAGCTAAAAAAGGATTCCATCTTCATTATCAAAAAATAGCAAGGTTACATAAAACTGTCATAAAATAGTAAGCTCGAAATTTGAGCAGAGTTTTCACAAGCAAAAAAAAATAGTCGACCATAGTGAGGCCCTAGGCCTCTCTACTTATACATCTGAAGCTACCAATAGCTTCCTTAAAATCAGGGAGGCTTGTCTTCCAAAACTCAAGATAACTATCAATCATCTTCCACTTGCTTGGTTGCCTTCTAGCGCATGATTAGGCTGCTTGTACTCTGAGTTGAATGAAGGGGAATTCAAAGTGAGGAGCAATAAATGAGGGGGTTTCCCTCCTATAAGTCCTCTCTTTTTTCCACTTCGAGTTATTGCTATAGTTTGACCACTAGATCCTTGACTTTGACCTCCAAATCCATCAATAATCTACATTAAATACCTTTTAGACCACATAGCATAATAACTAATTCAACTCACCCTATAAGCATAAATATAATCAGAAAATCATACAATAAGATAAGAGAATGGTTCATTTGACTAGGTTAGGAGGTAAAATGAGCCCATATAATTACCCATTTATGAGGCTCATCAGCCTCTTGTTGGACAATGTTCACCTACAAGTTTCTCCACTATGGCCTGCATTGATCACCTACAAGTTGCTCCCCTTTTCACCTGTGTTGGTTCTAGAAATTAAGGAAAGAGAAAGAAATTTCGGAAACCTCCTCTTCAAAAAGCTTCCTGAATATGTTACAACTATTTACCTCAAATAAAAGATTCAGATCCTATCCTAACCTACTTTGGAGTTTCCATCCCTTATCCTTTGATCTTATCCTCCCATCAAGGGTGGATCTAAAACTTTAGATTGGTAATTGGATAAGAAATCCCAACTTATCCCACTCCTCTATATATTTACATCCTTCCATATGCAATGGTTTTTGTTTTGGAGAGTGATTTTACCCTTATGTTGTTGTTGTTAGAGTCAGTGTTTGGATACTGCCATCAGTGATCAAAATCCCTCTTTTATATCATATTAGTGTACCGTTTGAAATTTTTTTGCATTCCATTTAGGTCATCATGCAAAAATTTACTCACTGATGGTAGCCCAAAATAAAAAATCACTCTCCCCTCTCAAAAATTTGTATTTTCTGGCCCACCTTCATGTGTCTTGTTGAGCATCCATTGACCATAAAGTCTCATTTCATCGTGTTTTATATCAGTCAAGTCCACCAGAAGTTCAGTCATTTAAGGTTTTATTAGGTCACCTAGGTTTTATTTTCCTAAGGTCCAGTAAATCACCATCTCACTGCATAAGGTAAGCAAATATGAGAGTGAAGTAAATAATATATTTTTCAGTTAAATAAAGGTTTACAAGCATGTAACCATGGTTACTTAAAGCCCCAAATTTAGTTTCAAAAAAGGAAATTTTTTCCAGTCTGTAATTTCTTACTTCAAAACAGATGTAAGAATTTTTATTTTCATTTATGTAATTTTATGTCTATTATATGTAATAAGTCACTATTTTAGCCGTCTACTCAATTCCATTGCCAAAATATCCAAACAAAGGTCAAACTCAAGATTTCCAAAGCATCATCCACCTGTCAAAGGAAGAAAGGTCAGAAATTCAGAAAAGCATTAATATGAAAGTTTGAAAAAGTGACATGAAACATTAGAAAATGGGTGTGTAACTCATAAATAAAAACTCATTCAGGTATAAAAGCTCTCAAGACATCTATGCAACCTTCATTTGCACTCCTACACTTTTAAACCTCCTTAGTGAAAGAATACTTTTGGATTTCAGGCAAAATTAGGCAAAATAAGGCCAGAGGGCATGTTTTCCTTGGTTGTTTCTTGTTTACCAGAAAAGCCAGTGCATATTCTAACGGCACTGTGTGCCTGTAGCTCAAGGGCGCACTTGACCAAGTCGTTGCATGTTTGCTTGGGAAGACTAGAAATTGTGCAGAACATCCTCCATTTGCTCCAAGCTTCAAAAATTGTCATCAAATGCTCCAGTAAATGAGGTAGGTGGGAAATACATTTACTACTCCCCTCCATTGTTGATCTACATAGGGCTTCATAGTCATTTTTGTCATTACTCAACTCAAAACCCTAGTAACATATTTTTACTCTTAAATCACTTTTCTTAGCATTTCATTACCACTCCCAAAACTTAAAGACTATCCCCTATCACCTCCCTCATACCACACATCCCCTTTCCCTCCCCATCAAATATCCTCACATTATTCCATGTTTCCCACACCCATACTCCATTTCATCATCTCCCCAAGGTTCTGACAGCAACAATTCATGGCAGAAGAAGAGAAAAGAAGTTAGAGTGAGGAAGAAAGACAGGACAGGAGGCAATATAAGAAAGGAGGGAGAATCATCAGACATGAGCCAACCAACACCAGAGAACTCATGGCATCTCCCTTCACTGTGGCAAGCTTTAAACATATGGGCTGTTTTTAGTTTTGTGAGAAAGTGGAAAGTATCCAACATCATCCTGAGTTGACTAGATTATTCATCACCAACCTCCATGACAACCACGCAACCCTTGCTGGTGTCACCTTCACTATATCTCCTGCTATCATATTAGCTACTAGTGGGATCCAAAATATTGGAGAAAAATGGTTTAAACAAGGAGAATTGGATCATTTCCATTACGATCCATATCTTAAACCAAGGTACAAGAATAAGAGAAAGAGGATTTTTCCTTTCTCTTACCTCCTATATAGAAATGTTCCCATGATGGAAATCATCATGAAGTACTTCACATGTGAGGGTAGGTTTTCTAGACTCTATTCCTATCATATTCGGTTACTCATGCATTTCACAAGAGTCAAAATGCTCAATCTACCCTACTATCTTTACCGAGACATTCACAAGATGTCATTCATTTCCCGAAGGAAGGATTATGATCATCAAATGCATAACATTTTTCACCACTCTCTCATCAAGATGATAGTACTACACCACCTTGATCTGCTTAACATTGCATGGGACACTTTCATATCCAATGAGATTTTCATAGTCTCACCTATTCGGCATGGCCAAGAAGCACCTTCATCTTCTCACCCATCCACCTCCATTCCTCCACCTCAGCCCATACATCATCCATCTTCATCTGATGAGTTAGCCACACCATTACCTCCATCATCACCATTTCATGAGCCTATTCATTCACCTGGCAGAGATGAAGGTAGTGGGCAAGAGAATATTGATCATGGTAAGAGTAGCAAGCCTAAAATGTTTGGTTTAGGTACCTTGGCACATACCTATCAGAGAGGGAATAGGCAAGTTTTTGCCACAGTGATTGTGGGAGGGGTCTTGCCTTCTTCATCGGCGAAGAAAGTACAAAAGGGTAAGGAAAAGGTTATAGAGGCATAGATCTTGTAGTAGGAAGACCTCCATGAGATAGAGCATGATTTTCAGTTAGTTGACTCAGATGAACATGACGACAGTGAGAACACAACCATTGTCATCAAGGTGAAGAATGTACTCATAGGAGAACTTCAGGTCAACTTGCAAAGGGCCAAATACATTATTTCATACTATGAGTAGGATAATAGGCAATTTGAGGTCAAGCATGAGCTTATGGAGATTCAGCTCAGAAAAGCAAAGAGAGAGGCTAAAAGGGATAAGACCTTACCTGATGAGGCATATGGATAGTATGGTTAACAACTTAATGAATAGGTACTGAGAAGAAGGCCAAGGACTAGAGGCCTAAAGAAAGCTTTGGAGCTAGAAAGGCAAAGGGAGGTGGAACTAGCCAATGAGCTCACTTTGAATGAGAAATTTGCCAAAATGGTACATGAGAACCAAGAACATTGGCTCAAGAGGGTAAATGGTCATCTTGAGAGCCTCTTAGACAAGGTCAATAGGGATGTTGAGATTTAGAGAAGGATGACAAAGTACTATGCCATGAGAAATAAAATTTCAGGAGCCAAACTCAAAAGAGCCCATGCAAAAATTGAAGTCTTGACCAAGCAAGAGGAGAAAAGGAGGCTAGATATTCTTACCAAGAAATCACTCCATGCCTCAAACATATGATTAGCTATCATCCCAGAAATTTTGACCATTTTTGAACAAATTTTGCAAGTTATGATTTTTTGTGTTTTTTGAAGTATTTTTAGCACAGTGAAACGATCAAATGTGCAGCACCTTTGGCGCTGCGATCTTTTTGGATTCCGATTGATGAGGAAATGCACCCTATGAATTTTCTAATAATTTGGAGGAAAACTGGTCAGCCAAAAGGGGAAAAAACCACCTTTTTGCCTCCTTTTTGGCCTGGATGCTGCGTGTTTACCAGTGTTGGGAGATTGGAATTTTGACAGGGAAAATGACCTCCAAATTGAAAAATGAAGGAATATCTCGAAATTAGACTCGAAGGGCTTTCCAAAGAGCTATCTTGGAGAAAATATGGACACCGGGAAGGCACCCAAAAGCAGCCCTAAACTTGAATGGTGTGTTTGACACTAAAAGGGCGCATTTGACAATTTAAGGGCATGTTTGATAGTCTTCTACAATTTTCACTGTTTCACTCTAAATTGACTTTCACCTAGGGGAAATTAATTTTTTACTCATGCAATTGATCAATATGATGTAATTATTATGTTTTTTGCTGTTATCTAGGGTAAATACATTAGTTAAATGGCCTACATGGCATGTAATTAATTAGTTTTCTTAAGTTAGGGATGAGTCACTTTGACTACCCTATACTCTAGCTATCAGTTTAGCCTTTCTTGCAACTGCTCCTCCTCTCATGGATTCAACCCCTGAGGATGGGATGATCTATCTTGGGGTCTATATTATGTATTTTCTTAGTAATTTCACAAGTTGGAATTAGTTGGATATCTGGCTATTGATCAAAGACACTAGTGTAATCAGTATTTGGTAGAATTTAATGAATGAGTTGCAGCTATTTTGGTGGAATAACTATGGTATGGAATTTTGACTTAGTTTCTTCTTATGTTGCATATGTTTGAATGTTTTGTACTCCCATATTTAATTTCACTTTTATGATATGTTGATTTCCAAGTTGATAGGCGAAATACATTTTACATGTTTGTCTTGCTATTTCTAGCACCTCACTAGTCTTATCCATCTTCATAACCTTAAAGTGTTGGAGTGCCTACATACCTCGCTCCATCAGATGTCTATAATCATACCCTCATTTTCCCTAACCTAGTATTTTTTGACCTAATCCTCTTCCGACAACCCAACCAAAATAAAATCAAACAACCTCCTTCACTTTACATCTAGCCTCAAACCCTAATCTATCTAGCCCTCTTGGCTATCATCCCTTAGATAGACCCCTCTCCGGCTTGGCAGGGCTAGCTACCAAGCTAAAATATTGGTTTTTGGTTACCTCAACTGGACTCTTCCTCAGCCTTGGGGATCTGGAGGAGTGATAACAGAAGAGATAGAGCATGATTTTCAGTTAGTTGACTCAGATGAACATGATGATAGTGAGAACAAGACCATTGTCATCAAGGAGAATAATTCACTCATAGGAGAGCTTCATATCAACTTGCAAAGGGTCTGACACATTATTTCATAGTATGAGCAGGATAATAGGCAGTTTGAGGTCAAACATGAGCTTATGGAGATTCAGCTCAGAAAAGCAAAGAGAGAGGCTGAAAAGGCTAAGACCCTGCTTGATGAAGCATATGGACAGTATGGTGAACATCTTGATGAATAGGTGCTAAGAAGAAGGCCAAGCACTAGAGGCCTAAAGAGAGCTTTGGAGCTAGAAAGGCAAAGGGAGGCAGAACTAGCCAATGAGCTCACTTTGAATGAGAAATTTGCCAAAATGGTAAATGAGAACTGGGAACATTGGTTCGAGAGGGTAAATGGTCAGATTGAGAGCCTCTTAGACAAGGCCAATAGGGATGTTCAGATTCAGAGAAGGATGGCAAAGTACTATGCCATGGGAAATAAAATTGCAAGAGCCAAACTCAAAAGAGCCCATGCAAAAATTGAAACCTTGACTAAGAAAGAGGAGAAAAGGAGGCTAGATATTCTTACCGAGGAATCACTCCATGCCTCAAACATATGATCACCTATCATCCCAGCAATTTTGACCATTTTTTAACAAATTTTGCAAGTTACGATTTCCTGTGTTTTTTGAAGTACTTTTAGCACAGTGAAATGGCCAAACGCGCAACACCTTGGGCATTACACTCTTTTTTGGGGCATCCAATGAGAACATGGTTAGAATTTTTGGATTTAGAGTGATGAGGACATGCACCTTGTGTATTTTCTAATCATTTGGAGGAAAAATGGTCAGCCAAAAGGGTAAAAACCCATCAAAACCCCACCTTTCTGCCTCCTTTTTGGCCTGGTTGTTGCACGTTTACCAGTCTTGGGAGATTGGAATTTTAACAGGGAAAATGACCTCCAAATTGAAAAATTAAGGCATATCTGGAAAGTAGGCTCGAATGGATTTCTAACAAGCTATCTTGGAGTAAATTTGGACACCGGGAAGGCACACAAAAGCAGCCCTGAACTTGAAGGGTGCATTTGACACTAAAAGGGCGCATTTGACAGTCTTCTACAATTTTCACTCTAAATTGACTTTCACCTAGGGGAAATTAATGTTTTACTGATGTAATTGATCAAGATGATGTAATTATTATGTTTTTTATTGTTATCTAGGGTAAATACATTAGTTAAATGTCCTACATGGCATCTAATGAATCCATTTGCTTAAGTTAGGGATGAGTCACTTTGACCACCCTATACTCCAGCTATCAATTCATCCTTTCTTGCAACTTCTCCTCCTCTCATGGATTCAACCCCTGAGGCTAGGATGAGTTATTTTGAGGCCTATATTATTTATTTTAATATTCATTTCACAGGTTGGAATCAGTTGGGTGTTTGGCTATTGATCAGAGACACTAGTGTAATCAGTATTTGGAAGAATTTAATGAATGAGTTGCAACTATTTTGGTGGAATACCTATGGTATGGAATTTTGACTTAGTTTCTTCTTATGTTGCATATGTTTGAATGTTTTTTACTCCCATATTGCGTTTCACTTCTATGATATGTTTATTTTCAAGTTCATAAGCATAATACATTTTATATGCTATGTTTTGGGGAAAGCTACATAGTTTTTCTAGTTACTTTAGTTTAGAATGAATACATGCTTGTCTTTCTATTTCTAGCACCTCACCAATCTTATCCATCTCACTTCATAACCTTAAAGTGTTTGGGTGCCTACCTACCTTGTTCCATCAGATGTCTGCAATCATATCCTCATTTTCCCTAACCTAGTCTTTTTGACCTAATCCTCTTCCAAGAACCCAACCAAAATCAAATCAAACAACCCTCTACACTTCAAATCTAGTCTAAAACCCTAATATATCTAGCCCTCTTGGTTGTGATCCCTTGGAGAGAGCCCTCTCCAGCTTGGAAAGGCTAGCTACCAAGCTAAAAGATTGGTTTTTGGTTACCTTAGCTGGACTCTTCCTCAGCCTTGGAGATCCGATAACATACTGGCGTCATTGTCAAGGGAACGAAAGGTTCATTTTCCCTGGGTGTATGACTAGTTCTCATTGAATTTTTGTCCTTTGGATGATGGGACTAAGCTTTACAAAGAATGATTCAATGATTGTAGTGTCAAGATTGTAGAAGTTGGCCTCAAGGAGACAACAAAGACAAATTCTACATCCTGATCCAGTTGATTCAGTAGAAGAAACGAAGAAGGTTACAAATCACAAGTTCATTCAAAATCAATTTCATTGGAAAGATCTCATTAATTACCAATTTTAGATTCACTATTGAAGACTTTCCATTGAAAATATCTCTGTTCAGCTGAAAATCTTAGGTCTTTTACCTCATATAGTTTGTGACCTTGTTAAGATTCTGGCTTCAAAAAGATATACAAGGTCAAACCCTGACCCATATCCTCCTTCTCCAGTTGACAATCTCGAAATATTGTTAAGAAATTATAAAGTCCCTTTCCGCAATACTGAAATCATAAAATTGGAAAGGACAACTTCCTTTCCAGATCAAATACATAGTATTGAGGATATACCTATTGACATTAAATTTGAGCTATCCTTATTTCTCTCAAAATCTGAGTCTTGTCTTACCAAAGAAGTTTTTTATCCCATAAAGTTTGACTGATATCTTCATACCTTAAATTCTTTGTTTAACCAACCGTCATTTGTCTCACAGTCTGCAAAACTTGAGCGTGAGGTTTGGTCTAACTTTGAGAAACTTCATAGCCTAACTGATCAATTAAAAATCATTGTTGAAAAGGCCTATATTCAATATCAAATTGAGCTCTTATATTCTGCCATAGCCACTACTACATATCCAAAAGAATCCACTTCACCTCCTCCATCTTCATCTCAACCAACTCAACTCATTGCAATTCCCATCCACCATTCTCCAGGAGTTATGGCGAAATTTTCACCTTTGGTGTTACCTAGTCAGTTGACAACATTACCTTAGACCTATGGCTAGAGGCTTCCTCTGTTTGATGGAAGACCAAGAGTAACAACACAACAACATATTTATAAGATGGCTAATTTCATTGACTTAGAGGAAGTCGATGAAGATGATGCTAAAATGACACCGATAGCTCAAGGTTTTTTGGGAGACGTGAAAAAATGGTTCTGTGGTTTGGTAGTAGGCTTTATTAATTCTTCAGCCATACTTAATGAGTTGTTTTTAGCGAGATGGCGGGAAAATAAGAATCCATTGCAGATCTTGGCAGAATACAACACCTTGAATAGGAATCCTAATGAGACGGTTTAGGAATTCACTATAAGTTTCAATCAGGTCTACAATTCTATTTTGGACAACATGAAATCTCCACCTAATTTGGGACTTCAGCATTACCCAGATGCTTTTGATCTAGATATGACCTATCAGCTAAGGGAAAGGGATCCCACAACTCTCAAAGATATGCAGAACAATGTGGTAAGTGTGGAAGCAGACTTGATGATCGAGAAGTCTCAATTGAAACATGAGAAACTGGAAAAGAGAGCTACAATCAAAGAAGAACCTTCCACTTCCACTAATCTGAAACTAGATGCATTAATCAAAACTATGAATAGAATGGCCGACTTGATGATAAATTTAGCTAGATCTCTGGAGCCACAAGTTAGAAATCCTAACTTCAGAAATCAGCAACAACCTCAAAACAGGATGAAACAAAGAGAGTAGAAGGCTTCTGAAGCATCGACATCTTACCAGCCTATTAGGACACCCTTGTAGCATAATTATGCTCAAGGAGAATATGATGATGAAACAAAACCGATTGTTGAGGAAAGTCACTTATTTAGGGAAGATCACCATCCCATTTTCTTGACTAAAGATGTGAAATATGTCGAGAAGGTGGAGGAGCCTAAAGATGACGACTACATACTGGCAAGTGACAATGCATTGGAAACCTAAAGCAATGATTATCAAAGAGGATATTTGAATTCTTTTAGTTCTCAGAAGAATTAATATTCTTTGAGGAATAGAGATGTCCCAATCACTCATAAAAGGACATCACAACAGAAAGACACCCAACAAAAATCAAATCCTCAAGGAAGTCAAAGAAAAGGTAAGGAGCTGGTAGCAATCGATCCATACAAGGATCATGACAGCCAAAGGAAGGATTAGATACTGAGAGATCTACCTAAGAAGAGAGACAATGTCCAAAAAGAGGTAGATAAAACTAACTCTTTCAATCTAGAAATTTAAATTTCAAAGTTGAAAGTATTAACCCCTCTCATTGAACTTGTCAAAAATAGCCATTACAAGTCCGATATAATTAAAATGCTTAAAGTTGATCCTACGTCTGACATGGTTAATATTGAAGATGACCAACCTAGATTGATTTTTGGTCCAACCATAGATGGTCAGTCAGGTGATAGTGATGTTCCTCCTTTTTATCTCAATTTGAGAATTCACCAATTTATTCTTCACAACTCCATGCTTGACTCTGGAGCCTCTCATAAATTAATGCCAAAATCCATCATGGAAAGGTTGGGTGTAGTTATAACTCATGAGTATCATGACTTGTATTCTTTTGATTCCGGAAAGCTCCACTGTCTTGGTCTAATTAAAGACTTGGTAGTATCTTTAGATCAAATCCCTACTAAGAATGTTTTAATGGATGTGGTGGTAGCTGATATACCACCACGGTTTGGCATGTTATTGTCGATATCCTGTGGAAAAACATTAAGAGGCACGTTGTAATTAGACTTCTGCTATGCTACCATCCTAGTTTTTGGGCAATTGAGAAAGTTGTACTCAGAAAACAAAATTAAGTTTATGATAACTAGCAAGGACAAACCAAACAATCATCCCATAAATGTTGTACATATAGATTTAGAATCATTTATTTTGTATAATGATAGTGGACTGAACGATGTAGATAGTTAGCTTGTAGAGATTAAAGATGTACTGGATATTTTCAACACTATAAGGATAGTTTCAGACCAAGAAAGAGAAGCACTGCCAAACTCATCTGAAAAGTCGTCAGACAAGGCAAAAATAGGTTTAGATCAATCATCAGAAAAGGTAATGGAAACCTCCAAAGAGTCCGAAGTGAAAGTTCAGAAAATTGACCCAAAACAGCAAAAAGATGAACAACTATTTGAGGAGGAAAATGGCCTTTGGACCATGGACATTGATGGTGCCCTTGGGAAAGATGGAGCACGTATTGGTATTTGGATTCAAAGTCCACATCATCATCAACAGGGTAGTCTCCCTCAGAATGTTAGATTGTGCTCATATTAGTTAGATTTTGATTGCACTAAATGAGGTAGAGTATGAAGTGTTGATCACAGGTTTGAAGATCTTGAAGAGGTTAGGTTCCCACAGAATTTCAATGTATGGTGATTCAGAACTTGTAATCAAGCAAGTTAAAGGTGAATATCAAGCTCACTATCCATGAATGAAACAATATAGAAATGTGGTTTTATATATTCTTAGAATTTTTCTCGAATATACACTTTCAATTGTACCAAGGACTCAAAATCTTATGGCGGATTCATTGGCTACAGCTACAAGTAATTTTAAAATTCCATTTTTTTCTAACAAGAAAGTTGAGATTCATGTGAAGCATCGGCCCTAATTTCCTAATAACTTGTGATATTGGCAAGTATTGTGGGATGATAAACAACTAAATAACTTTCTCCAGAGTGAAGGAGAGTTTGATAATTGTTTTATGGATGAAGTCTATGATGAAGATGATCAATTCATTGAGGCAGATCAGGTTGATATACTACAACTGAAAGATAACAATATTCTGAAAGGTCTCATACCTTTGGAAGACTTGTTTGATTAGTATGATGTAGCAAGGAAGCCTACATCAGTTCCTATAGAAAAATGTGTCGAAGACATGAACATCGGAATAACAAACAAACCAAAAATGATCAATCTATCCAAATCATTATCTCCCAAAGCAAAAGAGAAATACATTCGTTTACTGTAAATTTTCTGATTTCTTTTCTTGGGATTATGCAGATTTTAAGGAGTATGATAAGAAGATAATTCAACACACAATTCCAATTAAGCTTGATCAAAAGCCCTTTAGGAAAAAGCTAAGAAGAATTAATCCAAGATTGCTACCATCCATAGAAAAAGAAGGTAATACACTTTAAAAGGTGGACATCATTGTTCCCATCAGATTTTCCGACTAGATATCAAATCTAGTTCCAGTGAGAAAGAAGACTGGGGAATTAAGGCTTTGTATAGACTTCAGAAAATTGAAGAAAGTGTCTCTAAAAGACAATTACCCACTTCCAAAAATGGACCATATTATTCAAAGAGTTGTTGGTGCTTCCCGACTTTCACTTTTGGATGGCTATTCCAGTTATAATCATGTTTTAGTGCATGAGGAAAACCAAGCTAAGACGACATTCACCACACCTTGGGGTACATTCAAATATGCAAATATGCCATTTGGTCTCAAAAATGAAGGGGCCACTTTTCAGCGTTCCATGGACATAGCATTTTTAGATGAAAATATGTTTTCTTGGTTGTATACTTAGATGATGTAACCATATTTTCACATTCAGATGATGAACATTTGCATCATTTAAGAATCATTTTTCAAAAGTGTAGAAAGTTTGGAATCTCTCTCAATCCAAAGAAAAGTTTGTTTTCTATGGAGGAAGGAAAACTCCTTGGCCACATCATTTTGAAAGACGCCATCCGGATTGACCCTTCAAGAGTAGAAGCCATTAAGAAAATCAATTTTCCTTGCAGCAAAAAGGAAATCCAAGATTTCAATGGTAAGATGAATTTCTTACGAAGATTTATTCCTAATTTGGTTGAATATCTCAGAGAAATGACCAATATGTTGAAAAAGGATAATGAGGTAAAATGGTCCGAAGAAGCTTGTAAGTCCTTTCATGCGGTCAAGCTTGCCTTAACTACTACCCCTTTTTTTATTAGTCTGGTTTATACCAATGATTTTATCATATTTTCATTTGCTTTCGAGCATATTATGGCAGCAGTACTAATGAAAAAAGGGGATAAAACCGAGCTGGAAATTTCATTTTTCAGTCGCAACATCAGGGATGCAGCTCTTATGTACAATATCATTGAGAAACAGGCCTTAGCTTTGGTAAAGGTAATCAAAGATTTCAAAGTTCACATCTTACATTCGCATACTCTTACTTATGTGCCTAATGCAGTGGTAAAAGAAGTCCTTGTGTAGAATGACTTGGAAGGTAGGAGAGGTAGATGGATAGTAGCATTATTAGAATATGGTCTTGAGATCAGGCCTACAAAGCTGATGAAGGGTCAAGTCTTAGCCAAGCTCTGGCCGAGTCAAACCTTCATTCTCTAGACATCAACCTTGTGGTAGCATTATCGAATAATCAAGAAGAAATGGATCTCATTCATGTATCTAAAATCTTTCTTTCGTCTCCACAATATTCTGATATTATTTATGTACTTCAACATTTGAATCCCCCTCAAGGCATGTCTAAGGCTAAGACCAGACGATTGAAGTTGAAGGCTTCCAAATATTGTATCATGAATAGTGCACTTTATTAGAAAGATCCTAGAGGTGTATTGCTGAACTGTTTGACTGAAGATGAGTCCAAAGAAGTAATAAATGAATTCCACAAAGGAGATTGGGGGGGGTCACTTGTATTGGAATACTATGGCCAACAAAGTACTGAGAGCGGGTTACTATTGACCTACACTTTTTGCAAATATATACAAGGTAGTGATGAGTTGTCAAGAGTGTCAAGTTTTCCAAGGTAAAAGAAAGATTCTTCCTTTGCCTCTACAACCACTATTAGTTAATGCACCTTTTCAGCAGTGGGGCCTAGATTTCATAGGTGAGATCAATCCATCACCATTTGCATAACACAAGTGGATATTGACAGTTATGAACTACTTCACAAAGTGGATCGAAGCGATCCCAACCAGGCAAGCAAGTGATTTAGTTATGATTCATTTTTTAGAAACTAATATCTTGTCCCATTTTGGTTGTCCTCATAATATTATCACAAACAATGCGGCAACATTCAAGTTCGAAAAGATGACTGAGTTTTGTGACAAGTATAACATAAAGTTGGTACATTCTACAACATACTATCCACAAGGAAATGGTTTGGTGGAGTCCTCCAATAAATCCTTAATCAACATCATCAAGAAACTATTGGAGGCCAACAAAAAGAATTGGCACAAAAATCTGATCAATGCATTGTGGGTAGACCAGGTGAGTAGTAAGAAATCTCTTGGGCTTTCTCCTTTTCAGATTGTGTATGGAGTAGATACTATTTTTCCTACATCATTAGCAGTCCCGGCCATCAAATTGTTACAAGAAGCGGGAAGTGAAGAGAATGATATGCAGCGCTAGATCAATCAAATGATTCACTTAGAGCAGACATGGGAAGAGGTATTTCAAAACACTTACAAGCTTCATGAGAAGATAAAGAGGATCTATGACCGGAAAACAAAGGAATATGATTTCAAAATCGGAGATGTGGTACTTCTTTGGGATGCTAGAAACGAGGACAAGGGTAAGCATGGAGAATTCGAGAATATATGGAAAAGTCCTTATCATATTTCAACTTTCCGAGGACAAAAAAATGCTTTCATGTTGGAGGAGATGAATGGAGAACCATGCTTAGGAGAACCATTCAATGGTAGGCTCCTGAAACATTATCTTTTATGAATTGTCCTTGTTTCATTGCACATACATTTTAAATTTTCTGTAAGCATGAAGTTGAAGATCATTGGAGTTCGGAGCCTGAAGTGAAGGCCATGGAGCTTCACTAATTTTCAATTATTTTAATATTCATTCCTTGGTCATGTAAGTCAATTTCGAGTCAGTGTTGAGTCAGTTTTGAATTTTTTACTGTATTGGCCCATATGGTAAAGCTACTTGGTCTACGGTGTTCATGGCACCTCCAAGGAGCTGTCATCCCCAAATAAGGCCAATGTTAGAGTTAGTATTTGAATACTTCCATAAATGATCAAAATCCCTCTTTTATATCATATTAGTGTCTTGTTTGAAATTTTTTTGCATTCCACTTAGGTCATCATGCAAAAATTTGCTCATTGATGGTAGCCCAAAATAAAAAATCACGCTCCCCTCTCAAAACTTTGTATTTGCTAGCCCACCTTCATGTGTCTTGATGAGCATCCATTAACCATAAAGGCTCATTTCATCATGATTTATATCAGTCAAGTCCACCTGAAGTTCAATCATTTAAGGTTCCATTAGGTCACCTAGGTTTTATTTTCCCTAGGTCCAATAAATCACCATCTCATTGCATAAGGTCAGCAAATATGAGAGTGAAGCAAAAAATATCTTTTCCAGTTAAATAAAGGTTTACAAGCATGTAACCATGGTTACTTAAAGCCCCAAATTTGACTTCAAAAAAGGAATTTTTTTCCAGTCTATAAATTTTTACTTCAAAACAGATGTAATAATTTTTATTTTCATTTATGTAAATCTATGCCTATTATATGTAATAAGTCATTATTTCAGTTGTATACTCAATTCCATTACCAAAAGTATCCAAACAAAGGTCAAAATCAATATTGCCAAAGCATCATTCACCTATTAAAAGAAGAAAGGTCAGAAAGTCAAAAAAGCATTAGTATGAAAGTTTGAAAAGTGACATGAAACATTAGAAAATGGGTGTGCAACTCATAAATCAAAACTCATTCAAGTATAAAAGCTCTCAAAACATCTATGCAACCTTCATTTGCACTCCTACACTTTTAAACCTCCTCAGCAAAAGAAGTTTTTTGGATTTCAAGCGAAATTAGGCAAAACTGGGCCAGAGGGCGCATTTGGCCTGGTCGTTGTGTGTTTGTAAGAAAATATAGTGCATTTTCTAATGGCGTTGCATGCTTGTAGCTCAAGGGCACGTTTCACTGGATCACTGTGCATTTGCTTGGGAAAATCAGAAATTTCCTAGAATGTTCTATATGTTCTCCAAACTTTGAAAATTTTCATCAAATGCTCGAATAAATGAGGTAGGTGGGAAATACATTCACTCCTCCCCTCCATTGTTGATCTAAATAGGGTTTCATAGTCATTTGTTGTCATTACTCAACTCAAAACCCTATTAACATATTTTTACTCTTAAATCATATTTCTTAGCATTTCATTACCACTCCCACCACTTAAAGACTATCCCCTATCACCTCCCTCATACCACACATCCCCTTTCCCTCCTCATCAAATATCCTCACATTATTCCATATTTCCCACACCCACAATCCATTTTATCATCTCCCTAGGGTTTTGATAGCAATAACTCATGGCAAAAGAAGAGAACATAAGTCAGAGTGAGGAAGAAAGACAAGGGAGGAGGCAATATAAGAAAGGATGGAGAATCATCAAACATGAGCCAACCAACACCAGAGAACTCATGGCATCTCCCATCATTGTGGCAAGCTTTAAGCATATGGGCTATTTTGAGTTTTGAGAGAAAGTGGAAAGGATCCAGCATCATCCTAAGTTGACTAGATTATTCATCACCAACCTCCATGACAACCAGGAAACCCTTACTAGTGTCACCTTCACTATATCTCCTACTATCATATCAGTTGCCACTGCGATCCCAAATATTGGAGAAAAATGGTTTAAACAAGGAGAATTAAATCGTTTCTTTTATGAGCCATATCTTAAACCAAGGTACAAGAATGAGAGAAAGAGGATTTTTCCTTTCTCTTACCTCCTATACAGATATGTTCCCATGATGAAAATCATCATGAAGTACTTCACATGTGAGGGTAGGTTTTCTAGACTCCATTCTTATCATATTCGGTTACTTATGCATTTCACAAGAGTCAAAATTCTCAATCTTCCCTACTCTGTTTATCAGGACATTGACAAGATGTCATTCATTTCTCGAAGGAAGGATTAAGATCATCAAATGCATAGAATCTTTCACCACTCTCTCATCAAGATTATAGTCCTACACCACCTTGATTTTCTTAACATTACACGGGACACTTTCATATCCAATGATATTTTCACAGTCCCACCTATTCAGCATGGCCAAGAAGCACCTTCATCTTCTCACCCATCCACCTCCATTCCTCCACCTCAGCCCATACATCATCCATCTTCATCTAATGATTCATCCATTCCATCACCTCCATCATCACCATTTCATGAGCCTTTTCATTCACCTGGCAGAGATGAAGGTAGTGGGCAAGAGCATATTGATCATGGTGAGAGAAGCAAGCCTAAAAGGGTTGGTTTAGGTACCTTGGCACATACTTGTGAGAGAGGGCATATGCAAGTGTTTTCCCCACTAATTGTGGGAGGGTCATTGCCTTCATCATTGGAAAAGCATGTACGAAAGGGTAAGGAAAAGGTTATATAGGTAGAGATCCAGCAGTAGGAAGACCTCCATGAGATAGAGCATGATTTTCAGTTAGTTGACTCAGATGAAAATGATGACATTGAGAACAAAAGCATTATCGTCAAGGAGAAGAATGTACTTATAAGGAGAACTCCAGGTCAACTTACAAAGGGCCAAATACATTATTTCATACTATGAGCAGGAGAACAGGCAGTTTGAGGTCAAACATGAGCTTCTGGAGATTCAGCTTAGAAAATAAAAGAGAGAGGCTGAAAAGACTAAGGCCTTACTTGATGAGGCATATGGACAGTATGGTGAACATCTTGATTAACAGGTACCAAGAAGAAGGCCAAGGACTAAAGGCCTAAAGAGAGCTTTGGAGCTAGAAAGGTAAAGGGAGGTAGAACTAGCCAATGAGCTCACCTTGAATGAGCAATTTGCAAAAATGATAAATGAGAACTAGGAACATTGGCTCGAGAGGGTAAATGATCATCTTGAGAGCCTCTTAGACAAGGCTAATAGGGATGTTGATATTTAGAGAAGGATGGCAAAGTACTATGCCATGAGAAATAAAATTGCAAGAGCCAAACTCAAAAGAGCCCATGCAAAATTTGAAGCCTTGACCGAGCAAGAGGAGAAAAAGAGGCTAGATATTCTTGTCAAGGAATCACTCCACGCCTCAAACATATGATCAGCTATTAGCCCAACAATTTTGACCATTTTTGAACAAATTTTGCAAGTTATGATTTTCTGTGTTTTTTGAAGTATTTTTAGCACAATGAAATTGTCAAACGCACAACACCTTGGGTGCTACGATCATTTTTGGGGCATCCAATGAGAAAATGGTTGACATTTTTTGATTCAGAGTGATGAGGACATGCACCCTATGCATTTTATAAGAATTTGGAGTAAACTTGGTCAGCCAAAAGGGTAAAAACCACCTTTATGCCTCCTTTTTGGCCTGGTCCCTGTGCGTTTACCAGTCTTGGGAGATTGGAATTTTGAAAGGGAAAATGACCTCCAAATTGAAAACTGAAGGCATATATGGAAATTACACTCGAAGGGATTTCCAATGAGCTATCTTTGAGAAAATGGGGACACTAGGAAGGCACCCAAGAGTTTCCCTGAACTTGAAGGGTGTGTTTGACACTAAAAGGGCGTGTTTGACAGTTCAAGGGTGCGTTTGACAATCTTCTGCAATTTTCACTGTTTCACTCTAAATTGACTTTCACCTAGGGGAAATTAATTTTTTACTCATGCAATTGATCAAGATTATGTAATTATTATGTTTTCTATTGTTCTAGGGTAAATACATTACTTAAATGACCTACATGGCATGTAATGAATCTATTTGCTTAAGCTAGGGAGGAGTCACTTCAACCACCCTATACTCTAGTGATCTATTCAACCTTTCTTGCAACTGCTCCTCCTCTCATGGATTCGACCCTTGAGGATAGGAAGAGTTGTTTTGAGGCCTATATTATGTATTTTCTTAGTCATTTCATAGGTTGGAATCAGTTGGATGTTTGGCTATTGATCAAAGACACTAATGTAATCAGTATATGGTAGAATTTAATGAATGATTTGCAGCTATTTTGGTGGAATACCCGTGGTATGAAATTTTGAATTAGTTTCTTCTTATGTTGCATGTGTTTGAATGTTTTTTACTCCCATATTTCATTTCACTTCTATGATATGTTGATTTTCAAGTTGATAACTAGAATACAATTTATATCCTCTGTTTTGGGGAAATCTACATAGTTTGTCCAGTTTCTTCAGTTTAGAAAGAATACATTCTTGTCTTTCTCTTTCTAGCACCTCACTAGTCATATCCTTCTCACTTCATAACCTTAAAGTGTTTGAGTGCCTACCCACCTTACTCCATCAGATGTCTATAATCATATCCTCATTTTCCTTGACCTAGTCTTTATGACTGAATCCTCTTCCAACATCCCAACCAAAATCAAATAAAACAAACCTATGCACTTTACATATAGCCTAAAACCCTAATCTATCCAACCCTCTTGGCTGTGATCCCTTGGAGATATCCCTCTCCGGCTTGGGAGGGCTAGCTACCAAGCTAAAAGATTGGTTTGTGGTTACCTCAACTCGACTCTTCCTTATCCTTGGATATCTGGAGGAATGATAATAGTTGTGAGAGGTTTAATTTCATACATTTAGGGTGATTGTAGGTACACATTGTGACAAGGAAAGGACAAGTCAACCTCAAGGAGCTCTTCTACAAGATCAACATATATTTATGGTTGTAACTCCTTCCATTTATATTAATGCAAATAATTCTTTCTTTTCCTATATGTCATGTTGTTATTTCAATACCATGTTGATCTATTGAATAGAGTATTTAGATGATATTGCATAGATCACATAGTTTCTTGGCTTGTGTTATCTGATTGTGCATGTTCTAATTTTGGCAATGAGAGCTGGAATTGGAGAATTCATACTAAAGAAGAAGTGAAGCATGTGACAAATTCCAGGTATGCTTCATTCCCTCATCTATTTACTTTAAGGAAAGCATTGGGTTCCTTGTCTCTTTGTTATTCTAAGTTAGCCACCAAACCTAGGGGAGACACTTTTTTCCGCAATCGTAAATCCTGCATAACAAATTGGTGACTCCATTGGGGAACCATGTATTCCCTTGGTGTTTCCGTTGTACAATGTGTTTGATTACGTCTTTGAGGGACCTTTTCCGCTTTACTTAGCCAAGAAAAATCCTAGGAAGTGATTTCATTGAGGCTATTTTTCAATTTTTGTGTAGGAATTCTCTATCCTTGGACCAACACTATCCTAGTGCATTTGACAGAGCATTGTACCTCACCTGAGCCCACTTTATAAAAATGTTGCAAAGAAATGGTGTCTCTTATGCACCAATATTGGCCGCTGTTTTTGCACAAAACTTTCCCTTGGTTTTGAGTGTCTCTTTCATCAACCTACTTCCAACTGACCTTCCCCGAGTTTTCAGTATCTTGTGGTCACTCTAAAGCTTCCATTTGGTTTCCATTTGTGTTTGATTACCTGTGGTAAGAATTGGTTTTGATTTTTCTTTTTTCTTATCATTTGGTCGCTTTCAAACTAATTTTCTTTGGTCATTGACCAATTGGGTGAATTGTTGTTTTAGTCCTCATTCTGAAAATTGCATTTAAATCAGTGATTAAACATTTGCATCTTATTTTTCTTCATTTCGAAAATTAAGTGTGTTGAAAATAATTTTTTTGCATTGGCATTTAGGGTTTTGTATGTGCATTGATATAGGTACATTTATATTGAAAGGTAAAGTGCATCTTGGATCGTGTTTTCTGCATACTGATTGTCTCTTCCCTTAGCTATATTTTCATTGAAAAAGAAATATTTCCATTTTCTCATGCTACATTTTCATTTTAGGATGTTCAGGTGACATTCGTGGTGAACCCAAAATTGAAACTTAGTCAAAGATAAACAATAAAATTTGTTGAATCAACCTAAGGAGCATTTGTAACATTAATGGAAACACTTAGAGGTCTAGGCTAGAGATGTATTCCAACATTGCTAAAATTAGGAGTTGTTGTTTCTTGCTAGCGTTGCATCCCGGGGGTGAAATCTTATTCCATGTAAGTGAGTGTATAGGATTGTTCTCCACATCCTTTTTGTATATTGGATGGCGATCCATGCACGTAAAGTATATTGAAACACTCTCATTGAATTGTTACACATTAGAAAACACTACTATGGAATGCACTCCCATGTACCATTGAGTATATTTTTGGAGTCCCCCATAGGTTGCTATCATCCATAGGTAACTGAGTCTATCACCTTGTATACCGTGATACACCAAACAAAATGTTGAGAATAGCAACAAGAAATGCTAAATATAGAAGTGCTAAAAATAGCACTACCATAAATAGCATTTTGGGATACCTTCCTATTTTAGTTAGTCCCTGAACTAAAATAGAGAAGTAAAAATTTGAATATGATCTTAGCAGCTGATTGTAAAATAATTAATTAGTTCATCTTGAGTTAATTAGTTGTAGAAAATCAAAAATGAAGTCTATGTGAAGACATGCAACAATTTCTCCATTAATTGAGGAATTTATGCATCAGTTAAAGAGATAAGGATGAGTTGTAATATTGAATTGTAATTAGTTGGCTTAGTTAACTGAGTCAAGTCCAATTAGATTAGTTCAAATAGTTTTTTGAACTAATCATGAGTTCAGTTAGTTAATGCATGCATGCATGTAACTGCTGCACTTCAGATAACTGAATATTCTCTCATAAATAACTCATGCATGTCAGTTCAGACAGAGACCTAGTTGAGGTCAGATGGAGGGAAAATGTACTATCAGTTGTAGGAATATTCCATTATGAATATCTCTTGCATGCAAAAGGAATTCATTCCTTGGAATTGCGCAGTTACTTCTTCAGTTTAGTGAGTGTGCGATGAGGGCAATCACACAGGTGGCGTCATTGGACCCCAAGAAAAACTGCGCAAGGAAATAGGAGGCTTGGAGGGCTGAGGGAAGGCATATCTAGTGTCTATTCAATTTGTGAGTTGTATTGTTTGATTGCAGAGAGAGCAGGATAGCTTGAGAGCTGATTATTTTTGTAATACTTAACATATTTCCACTTGTATGATAATACAAAGATCGGGGTTTTAGGCTGAGGCTTTCCCCATAGTATTCTTCTATGTTTCATGTGTGATTGAATATTCTTCTCTGTTATATGTGTTCTATTTGATCTTGCTGAAAATTGATTAAGATTCCACGAGTTTGATTGTAGAAGTATATTAAGTATTTTTCTTTAATACATTGCATAATCAGTTTAATCTATAGTGAGAATTTCTACATGGTATCAGAGAAAAGGTGATCAAAGAAAAGAACAGTATACAAGAAGGGAGAAGTTTGAAGTTTGATGTTCTTGAATATAGAAATCAAGTTCTTATCACATCTCAATTTCACCAATGGCATTCAATGGTTTAAGACTCAAGTATGAAATTGATGGCAACTCAAATTATATAGTCTGGAAGGATCACATGGAAGTAGTATTAGAGGATAATGGTCTAAAGGACTTCATTGATCAAGAAGTCCCCAAGATAGTAGTATTTGATGCTACAGAATTGGCAGAATGGAAGAAATGTGTGGCTAGAGCAAGGAAAATCTTCCTGGAGAGAGTTCGAGACCACATTGTCTCAAGCCTCCATGGGAAGGAGACACCATTTTCGATGTGGAAAACATTGAAGGTCTATATCAGAACAACAATGATCAGAGGAAGCTGGTGCTGAAAGAAAGACTTCAGAAAATCAAGTGTGAAAAGGGAGACACGATCTCTACATATTTGAACAAGCTCACCACATCCAGGGATGAGCTTGGAAGTGTAGGGATCGTGACAGTCGATGATGACATGGTGAGTCTTGCATTCCTTGGTCTTCCTAAGAGCTGGCATAGCTACCAAGACTCAATTAATGGAAGAGAAAAACTGCCAGATTGGGAACAACTTTTGTCGGATCTGATGCAGGAGGAGATAAGAAGAAGCACCAGAGATGGATCCTCATCAATGCAAGATGATGAGGAAAATCTAGCCTTAGCGATTAAGGTAAGGAAAGGGAAATGGAGGGCGTCCCATCCCAAATTCAGTTCTTCCCATGGTGGGAAGAAGTTTGAAAAATCGAAAGTGTGATGCTTTCATTGTCATGAAGTGGTCCATTATGCTACGAATTATCCATAGAAGAAATCCAAGAAGGGATCCTCGAAGGGATCTAATGGTGAGGCACTAGCCTCATAATTTGAATTGGATCTCTCTCTTATCGCATGCATGATTTCATCCATGGTGGTATGTGTGTGGTACCTAGATAGTGGAGCTTCATTCCACATGTCACGTGACAAGAATATTTTCAGTACCTTGGAGGAGAAGGATCTCCAGATGTGGATCGAGATGGGCGATGATGGAAATTACTGTGTTTTAGGTGAAGGTATGGTTGTGTTTCAGAGGGATCATGGATCTCCTCTCACCCTAACTAATGTAAAGCATGTACCAGGTTTGAAGAAGAATCTTGTGCCCATTGCTATGTTAGAAGATAAAGGCTATGATGTAGTCTTTAGTAAATGAAAGGTATTCTTGAGGCATATCGGCACTGGACAGACCAAGTGAATTAGGATTCAAGTAAAGAATCTCTACAAGTTGGAGCTAGATGAATTTGCTACATTGAGTTCCAAAGTTGAGATGGTGCAGAGCCAAGATGTTGGCGAGCCATGGCATAAAAGACTGGGCCAATTGCACCATGAAGCCCTAAAGATCATGTAGCAGATTTCTACCAGACTTCCCAAGGGAAAAATGGAGCAGATGGATACATGAAAAGGTTGTACCTTGGGTAAGTATGCAAAATATTCCTTTCTAGATCAAGACAGTAGAGCTGGAGCAATCCTGGAGCAAGTTCACTCAGATGTTTGTGGACCATTCTCTACAGCTTCCACTGCTAAACAAAGGTACTATGTTATTTTTATTGATGATTTTTCTCGTAGATGCTAGATCTACTTTATGCAAAAGAAGGATTAGACCTTCTTGAGGTTTTGTGAGTTTAAAGCCATGGCAAAGAAAGAATCTGGAAAGAAAATAAAAGCCTTGTGTAGTGACAATGGTGGAGAGTATGTCTCCCAAAAGTTTAAGGACTTTTTCATTGCAGAAGGAATTAAACGGGAGTTGACGGCACCCCATAACCCACAACAGAATGGGGTGGCCAAAAGGAAGAACAGATCGATTGTGGGAGAAGCTCGAGCGATGTTGCATGACCAAATCCTACCATTGAATTTGTGGGTTGAGGCATGCAATACATTAGTATACTTGCAGAACAGAAGCTTGCACTATATATTGGGAATAAAGACACCTATGGAGACCTTTTCTGGGAAGCGACCAGATGTGGGTCACTTTTGAATATTTGGATCATCAGTTTACTGTCATGTGACCAAAGATGTGTGGAAGAAGCTAGATCCAACAGTTGAGTTGGGAATACTTGTGGGGTACCCAGATACACCCCACAACTATCAGGTGTACCTTCCTACCAGTCAGAGGATAGTGGTATGCAGGGATCTGAAGTTCTACAAGTAGAAAGCCATGCGAGTATCACTTGAGAGGGAGCTCAAGTTGCATTCAAAGGAGGAACCTTTAGTTCCTAAGGAGGAGGATCCTCAGATTGATGTGAAGCAGTTACATATAGAGGATCTGGGAGTGGATACATCCACTCATGTTGAGACTTCCAGAGATGGGTAGACACTCAAGGGAAGCTGACAGGTTGATGGTGGATGCGCGAGAGAATGTGGGACAACCATCTTCTCAGTGCAGACAGAGGAGCTCCCTCGAGTGGTACACTGGGTACACGGCCCTTGTTGGGGAGTGTGTAGAGTCTGAACCTTCTTCATTTGAGAAGGCAGTGCAACAACCAGTCTAGGTTGATGCAATGATAGAGGAGTATGACTCTACCATTTGAAATAGTGTGTGGGATGTTGTCCCAAGACCTCAGGGCAAGTCAATGGCTAGTTCTAGATGGCTTTACAAGGTAAAGCAGGCGGTTGATGGCAGCGTTGAGAAACATAAGGCAAGGTTTGTTGCTCGAGGTTTCTCACAGGTCGAGGGGATCGACTACGATGAGACCTTTTCTCCTGTAGCAAGGTACTCATCTATTAGAACGATTTTGGCACTATCAGCTCAGATGGGTTGGAAGATCCATCAGATGGACGTGAAGACAACATTCCTCAATGGGAAGATTGAGGAGGAGGTGTACATTGAGCAGCCAGAAGGTTTTGAGACCTTCGATCATGAGTCGCATGTTTGTTGATTCAAGAGGGCTTTGTATGGGCTGAAGCAAGCACCCCGTGCTTGGTACACCAGGATTGACAACTACTTCACTGGATTGGGCTTCACCAAGAGTGAAGCAGATGTGAACCTTTACCTTATCATGCTAGACAGTAAGCCATTGATCATTGTTCTTTATGTCGATGATCTGATTTTTATAGGTGATGATTAGCTGATCCAGTCTTGCAAGGAGGACCTTGTAAGAGAGTTCGAAATGAAAGACATGGGTCTTATGCACTACTTTCTAGGCATGGAGGTGTGGCAGAAAGATGTGAAGTATTTGTGTCTCAAGGCAAGTATACCAATGAGATACTCAGGCACTTTCACATGGAGAAGTGCAAGCCCATGTAGACTCCTCTAGCTGGGAACTGGAGGAAGGAGGATGCTACTTCAGGTGAGGTAGTAGTTGCTACTATTTATCAACAGCTTATGGGTTCAATTATGTATCTGGTGAACACACGAGCAGACTTATGCTTTGCAATGAACCAGCTAAGTCAAGCTATGGTTCAACCTACCAAGTTGTTTTGGAAGGCAACAAAGCATGTCTTGAGATACCTCAAAGGCATAACTCAGTTTGGATTGTGGTACAGATGGATAGAGGGAGTGAAGCTTCAGGGCTTCACATATGTGGATTGGGCAGGGATTCCATCAGACCAGAAGAGCACTTTTGGAGGAATTTTCAACCTTCGTTCAGTTGTAGTTTTCTAGTACAACAAGAAATAGAAGTCAATTGCACTTAGCTCAACAGAGGATGAATACACAGCTTCTAGTCAGGCTACATGTGAGGCCATTTGGATGTGAAGATTCTAGTGGGATTGTTTGGTCAAAGGATGGATCCAACTATGATCTACTGTAATAATCAGAGTTGTATCAAGCTCTCTGAGAATCTAGTTTTTCATGACAGGTCCTAGCACATTGATATCCAATATCACCATCTTCGAGACTGTGTGGTCAAGAGGATCATGTTGTTGCTGTATGTTTCGACTAAGGAACAAGATGCAGATATTTTGACTAAGGCATTGTCAAAATGCAAGTTCGAGTTCCACAGAGACAAGATTGGGGTTACTGATAACCCCTTTCTTGTTGAGAGGGAGTGTTGAAAATAGCAACAAGAAATGCTAAATATAGAAGTGCTAAAATAACACTTCCATAAATAGCATTTTGGGATACCTTCCTATTTTAGTTAGTCCCTGAACTAAAATAGAGAAGTAAAAATTCGAATTTGATCTTAGCAGCTATTTGTAAAATAATTAATTAATTCATCTTGAGTTAATTACTTGTAGAAAATCAAACATGAAGTCTATTTGAAGACATGCAGCAATTTCTCCATTAATTAAGGAATTTATCAATCAGTTAAAGAGATAAAGATGAGTTGTAATATTGAGTTGTACTTAGTTGGCTCAGTTAACTGAGTCAAGTCCAGTTAGATTAGTTCAAATAGTTTGTTGAAATAATTGTGAGTTCAGTTAGTTAATGCATGCATGCATGTAACTGATGCACTTCAGATAACTGAATATTCTCTCATAAATAACTCATGCATGTCAGTTTAGACAGAGACCTTGTTGAGATCAGATGGAGGGACAGTGTACTATCAGTTGCAAGAATATTCCATTGTGAATATCTCTTGCATGTAGAAGGAATTCATTCCTTGGAGATTGCGCAGTTACTTCTTCAGTTTAGTGAGTGTGTGATGAGGCCAATCAAACAGGTGGCACCATTGGACCCCAAGAAAAACTGCGCAAGTAATTAGAAGGCTTGGAGGGCTAAGGGAAGGCATATCTAGTGTCTATTCAGTCTATGAGTTGTATTGTTTGATTGTAGACATAGCTTGAGAGCTAATTCTTGTTGTAATACTAAACATATTTCCACTTGTATGATAATACAGAGATTGGGGTTTTAGGCTGAGGCTTTCCCCATAGTATACTTCTGTGTTTCATGTGTGATTGAATATTCTTCTCTGTTATATGTGTTATGTTTGATCTTTCTCAAAATCGATTAAGATTTCACAAGTTTTCTTTAGTACATTGCATAATCAGTTTAATCTACAATGAGAATTTCTACACACAACATTCAGGGAGATTGGCTATTGTATGTTAAGCCCTTGGTTTGCCAAGGTGTCTATTATAGTTCATAGTTTCCTGGTAATCCTTTATGGCTAGATTGCCCTCTTTTGATTTATTTCTTTTGTGTTAATAAAATTTATTATCCAATGTGGAAGAAAAAAATCCCCCACCCCATCGTTTGCATAGAGTGAGAAATAAGCCTCCTCTTCCACCAGAGGCTACTCCTGGACGTCATCAGAAGCATAAGAACATGCAGACTACCAAATCAAAAACTTCGAGAACTACTTCTATCCCTCCTATTGATATTGATCCGCTAGAATCATGTAGCCCTCTAATTTTTGAGCCTAAGATTACATGCACCCTTGATGGTAGCACTAACACAATTGAAACAAAAGTCCTTGAAACCTTATTGCCTGAGGTAATTGAACCTGAACTTCCCAAGTCAGACACTTTGATTCCTAAGGTTACTAAACCTAAGGAGCCTTTACCATATTCACCTATTACTTTAGGACCTTCCTCTTCTCTTCCTTTGACTTAGACATAACCTATATATCTTGGACCTGACAGTGAACCTCTTCCACATAGACTTGAGAGTATTGAATGTTGGGTGTGTGTTACATTATATCCACAACTAGTTACATGCATGGGGGGGTCACAAGGGGGGCGACATCTCCCCCCATTTGTTGTGTCGGGTGTAGCAGGGGGTCACAGGGAGGGCGCAACCCCCCTATCCTGGGGTTTCAGGGGCGCAGTAGCCCCCCTAGATGGGGTTTGAGGCAGTGCCCTAGGAAAATATTTTTGGACCCTATATTATGTGGGCAGACCTACCTATGGTTTTGTGCACGGATTTTGCACATGGTTTTAGGCATGATGGTTTTCTTCCCATTGTATTTTGTAGATCTGGTCAAGGGAAATACAATTATGTTTTAATCCAGGGTTAATGAATTGGGGTTTATGAATGCTTCGACATTTATATATATGTATTGTAACATTGAAACGAACATAATGAAAAATCAATATGGTAGTCCTAGTTTTGGGATTTAGGGGAAAATCTATGTGTATTTGTTTTGTGTTTCTTGCCATATTTTTTGTCTTTCAAGAATTTGTTTGCAGGTAATTTATGTATAGGGTTAAAACCTACATTTGGTATTAGAGTTGTTTTGGCTTCAAGGGGACACCTTTGTTGTTGAGGGTTTTTGTTTGGGCTTGTGGTAGACCCTATTCAGTGGGATATCTATGAGATTGATTCTTGTAGTGAAAGAAGATGGTGAGCAGTGGAAAGATAGAGATCGAGAAATTTAATGGTAAGAGCTTTGAGTTGTGGAAACTTAAGATGGAGGATCTGTTGGTGGATAAAGATCAGTGGTTCACGGTAGATCCGGGTACTAAACCAACGAAAATGTAAAATGAAGACTAGGTGAAGTTGGATTGAAAAGAAAAGATCACAATATGGGGGTGAAGCTATGTTGAAGGCTTTGTGGGAAAAGTTAGGGACTTTGTACCTATCCAAGTCTCTGCTGAAAAAATTGTTGCTGTGAAAAAAGTTGTATAGCTTGAGGATGAAGTATGAAGACTCAGTGGTAGAGCATCTAAACACCTTTAATATTGTGGTAAGTTAGTTTTTATGTATTGATATTAAAATTTCAAATGAAGCTAAGTGCATCAATTTTTTTTTGTTCTCCACTAGATTCATGGGATAGTCTAGTCATTGCAATAGGTAGAAATACAACTACCTTAAAGTTTAATGAAATAGTCTCATCCTTGTTGTCAGAGGAGATGAGACGGAAAAATATGGAGGCAAAAAATGGAGATGCATTGTCTGTATGAGGGTGGTTCTAGAAAATAAACAAAAATAAGTCCTCGAGTGGGAGATCTAAATATAGAGGGAGATCTAAATCTCTAGGAAAACCTATAAAGGTGTGCTAGAAGTGCGAAAAGGAAGGGCACTTCAAAAATTATTGTAGATCTAGAGCTCTTAAGAAAGGAAATGGATCTAATGATGCTCCTTCAGTAGAGGCCAAAACCACCTCAGAGGAAGGTGGGGATGTATACTTAGCTTATTCTTCAATTACAAATGTAGATCATGAGGCATGGTTGATTGAATCAAGTGCATTCTTTCACTTCACTCCCCATGGGGAGTGGTTCTACGAGTACGATAAATATGATGGTGGTGATGTCTCCTTAGGGGATGACAGGAAGGCTAGAATCATCAGACTCATAAATTTCAAGCTGAAATTGCAAGGTTGAAGGATTAGAACACCTATGGGTGTTCTTCATATTCCGACATTAGCCAAAAGTCTTATTTATGTAAACAAGTTGGATGATGCAAGTGTAAAAACAATGTTCAAGAAAGATACCTGCAAGATGGTTCAGGAAGCACTAGTATTGATGTGGGGAGTTTAGATTGGAACTCTATACAAGCTTGTGGGTAGTATTGTTATTAATGGATGCAATAGTTCTGTGGTTCCTGAAAGATGGGAAAAAAATATAGTGGTCTCTGGAGAAAATACCATGCTATGGCATCAAAGGCTTGGACATATTAGAGAGAAGGGCCTCAGAATACTTCATTGTAATAGTATGGTAGAAGGTATGTCTATTTTCTATTTGGATTTTGATTTCTATGAACATTGTGTATATGGGAAGCATAATTAGGTGAGTTTCCCCTCTGGTGCTAAGAGGGAAAAAGGGATATTATAGCTTGTGGAATGCCCATTGTTTCTCTACACCAAGAAAACTTCTAAGTGCTCACTGACTTCATCAAATTTCCTCCATCATCCATTCCTCCTTTGGCTGGGGGGTAACTTGTTGTTCATATGCCTCAAATTGGTAATTAGCCTTATTATAGTCCTCCTTATACTGGAATGGATGCCAATGTTTGGAAACCTACTTTACCCATTCAACCTAGTTCATTTTGGAACTGATTGTTGAATCCTCAACCTGCACCATTTTTGTCCCAAATTCCTATCCATCCATTAGCATCCCAACAAGCTTAGATAAATGTGATCCAACCTTTATAGGTTTTCATTGCATCACAACCTTTTCCATCAATATTTGGAACTTCCCAAGTGCCACTTACCAAACCTTTATAAGGTACCTTACATTCTCACCTACCTGGATAGGGTACTCCTTAAGTTTCTATAGGTCATACTATTCATAGTATGGCGTAGTCCCAATCGAACCAACATTACCATGGGCCAATGCAAACCTCCATTGAGAAATAGTATAGACCATATCAAGGTATTCCTCAAGTGCCTTTTCAAGGCCGACAAACCCAAACTCAAGCATTCTAGTAGCTTTATCATCATCCTTGGGCTGGACAACAAGGTCACTTGTATATTGGTTATCAGAAGCCCCCATATCCTATTACCAAGATTCCTTATCATCAAAAGCCTTCTTATTTGTGGATGAAAGTGCCTACTGCTTGAGTTATTGCTTCATATCTAGGCCATCCTCCTTTGGACTTTAATCGATTTTTTCCTTTTATGGCTACTCTCAAATTTCCATAATTAACTCAGCTCACTAATGAGCCATTGCTCATTGGCCATGTCAGGTGATTATTCCCACCAAATTTCCTTATGATATCCCAAAATCCAATGGGAATCTAGGAGAAGACCTATCGATTCATGTTATGACGTATCATCTATGGTGTTCTTCAAACTCCCATAACGATATTCCATTCAAATTCATATTTTCCAAATGGTATATTGAATTATGTAGAACTCCATTTCATGATTTCAACACTTCAGCCACCACCTTCCTCACACATTTCCAGTTGCCCATCATATATGAAACTAGAACAAAACACTTGACCAACTTCACACAATTAGATTCCACTCACATCTCAACATTCATGAGTGGAGACACCACCGTTGATTGGTCAAGACTTATGTTCTTGATCAATTGCTAACATAATGGTTTACCAAATATCTGTTGTCCCTTATAATAGTATATATGGCTAAATGTGGAGTCGTGACTGAAGAGAAAGTTATTGCACGTACGTAATATTTGGACCTTGTTTCTACCCAATCAGGCATGCTCTATGATAAGATACCAAATGCTCTGAGATCTTCAATTATTATTCCTCCTCAACCTGGTAAATAATATCCTATCGTTGATGGCGTGATTGGTTCTGCTAGTTCATAGTTGGTGAGTAAACCATCTGGTATTACTCTTACTGCATCTGCTCAAAGCCTGCAGCTTCTACTTCTAAGATAAATTTCATTTCATTTCATAAAGGCAAGTCTCAACAGGAACCTAGAAGAAAAAAGAAAGTAAAAGGTAAGAATAAGAAATACCCCTCACTGTATGATAAACAAACAATTCAGTCCTCCAATGAGAAATGAAAGCCTCGATACCCATGCTTTATTTGCAATTAGGATCACTTTACACGTGATTTTCCGCACCGCGGTGAAGTGAACCAATTTCTTAAATCTTCCACTTCTCTTGCTGTGTTGACTGCCCCATTTTCTAATCATGAGACTCATATGGTTTCCTGGAACCCTTCTTCCTATAACACAGTTTTGATGCTTTCCTCCTCAAAGTTGAAATCCGATGTTATGGTGGCCACTCGGAAAAAGGACTATGGTAATGTGAATCAACCAAATGGTCAGGATACTGATTGACCTTCCAGTTCGACATCACCTTTATGTGATCCTACTCCACCTTTGATTCTTGTGGAATTTACTATCAATCCTCCAAAGGGAGTTATTTATAAGTCTGCTTTCAACCCTCGTTCAAGAGCTTCCCAAAACTATAATGTAGTTGAAGACTTGACTCAGTCTCGATCAGCTATGTCAACTCTTGAGGTGTTGCAAAATTGTCTCGCCCGCAAGAAGGCCTTGTTATCAGCTATTAGATGTGTGGATCCATCAGATTCCAACCTAGTGGATTTATCTCATGAAAACTATACCCCTCGACTTCCAACTCAGTTAGCCTTTATTATCTAGCTCATCGTCTGTGGTAAGGACATTCATCACTTTATTTTGGACGAGGAAGCCTTGACCTGCATTATGTCCTTAACTTGATGGAAGGTGATTGGTTTGCCTGAACTGAGTCAATCAAACACCACATTGAAATCCATTGTGGGATAATGGATTCCCTTCAAGTGAAACTCGAGGGGAAAAATTGTTTCCATAGAATTTGAAGCTATTGACGGACCTCTTAATTATAATCTTCTATTGGGACATACATGGGTTTACATCATGGATACTGTCATTTTGACTTCCGTATGATCACCTTTCCTCACAACGACAAGATTGTAGCCATAGATGAACTCGCCTTTTTTGCCTTTGATTCTCACATTACTGGAAGTGTCACTCTTGTAGGGGAAACTCTGCATTCCTATCAACATGTTGGAGTTGGATTTTTGAAGGATTCTTCGCTCATGGGAACCTTTTCTCTCCCTCATTTCCTTCCCGACAACTCATCTTCGGCTGGTTATATCAACATGATATCATCTTCTACTATCCTAGATGATCCTTGGATTGTACTTGATGGAAATAACATCCAAAGTTTTGGTGACCGAATATTGCTTAGCCCAGTTGAGCTAGATTATGAATCCATCTACTCGTCTTGTGTGGATTACACCTTCTCTTTGATTAATTGGGTAGATTGATCACTGGATTATGACACGTCTCCTGATACTTTTTCTCATGTATTCTCTATTGATGAGAGAATCATGGAGATCATGATGCTAGATCATAGGTCGTGGGATGAACATTACCATAATTCCTCCTTACCAGATTCCATTAAGGATAATCTCAGTGATGTGTACTTACCTAATTTTATCGAGCTTTTCAAGAATTCTGTTTCAATTCATGAGGTCAACTCCGAAAAGAACCTTTCGAATATCGAAGAAATGATAGCTCTCGATATCTATATTAAATCCGGTAATGTCGAAAATATATACATTGGAGCATCTTGTTCTCCATCTCAGATTGAGATTTATATAGCCCTAATTCATGAGTTTAAGGATGTATTAGCTTGGACTTCTAAAGAAATTCTAGGTATCTACCCAAATATAGTAGTGCACAAGATTAAAACGTATCCTGATGCCAAAAATTTTCTGGCAGTGCCTCCGTCCAGTTCATCCCAAGAAGGCTATCAGGATTAAGGTTGAAGTTGAAAATACTCTTAGGGTTGGTTTGATATACCCCATTCCTTTAACTAATTAGGTATCAAACATTGTCCTTATCATGAAGAAACAAGGCATGTTCCAGGTATGTGTCAATTACTGGGATGTGAATCGTGGTTGTCTAAAGGACAACTATCTGACCCCATTTATTAACTAGTTTGTTGATGACTACACTAGATACAAGATTTATTTATTCATGCATGGATTCTTGGGCTATTATCCCATGAGACCTACTTGAGACTGCATTTATTTGTCCCTGGGGTACTTTTTCTTATTGAAATCTCCCATTCATTTTAAAAAATGTTGGGACCATGTTTCAATGTGCTATGGATTATTCTTTTCATGACATTAAACACATCAGGCAACCCTATTTGGATGATCTCCCTACTCATTAAACATTGGGATGATCACCTAATGAATTTAAGGGTTCTTTTCCTCTATTGTAGACACTAACATTTGAATTAACCCACACAAATGTGTGTTTTGCATCATTTTTGGTCGACTCCTAGGATTTTTCATTTGAAAACAAGGAATTCATGTTGATCCTCTTAAAGTACAGGCAATCGTTGACTTGCCTCAACCTTCTTCTCTCATTCAGTTATAAAGACTCTATTGTAAATCTAACTTCCTGCAAAGGTTAGTCCCTAATTACGTTGAGCTGACCAAATGATTCATTCGTTTATTGAAAAAAGGGGTCCCTTTCCATTGGGATGACACTGATAAAAAATCCTTTGATGCCCTGAAGGATATACTGGTTCGAGCATCTCTTTTATACTCCCTGATTATCAATGCGATTATTTCTAGTATGTTGTTGTTGCCATTTATACTATAGAAAGGGCATTGGTACAAAAAGACAATATAGGGACTGAACATCCCATTTATTATCATATTCGGAACGTTAGTGACACTGAAATCAGATATACTCACATAGAAAAGCTGGCTTTGGCGTTCATTCAAGCCGTCCAAAGATTTCTCCATTACATCTTACATCAGATGTAATGATGTAATGGTCATTTCGAATTGCAACCCTATGACATATATATTGTCACATCAATTTATAGGGGACACATACTCTAAGTGGGTCGTTATTTTGCAAGAGTTTGACCTAGATTTTGTCAAGTCCAAGTCAAAGAAATCCCTAGTTTTTGCCGAGCTAATGTGTAATCTTCCTTCCCCTGATTCTGAATCTACATCTGAAGATTCCATCCCTAAGGATTCATTGTCTCTTATTTCGTCATTTGACCCATGGTATGGATATTTTCTGATCTATCTCTAGACCCAGACATTCTTTCCCAATACCTCTCGCTCTGAGCAGTGATGTATTTGATACCAATCCAGAAATTATGTTATTATCAATGATACCCTTTACCATTGTGGTATTGATACGATTTTACGAAGGTGTCTCACCCTCAAGGAGGTTGAGAAAGTCCTTAATGGATGCCACAAGGGGGGCATGTAGCAGACATCAATCTGGTTACACTACCATGTAGAAGATCTTACGCGCTGGTTACTTTTAGCCTATTACCTTTTTATACTATATTCTCGTTGTCTAGAAGTGCCATGCATACCAGATCTACGATTGTAAGATCTGTTCTCCCCCGCCTTGTTGCATCCCGTTATCACTATTGGTCGCTTTCTGAAATGGGGTATCAACTTTATGACATGTAACCCTCACTCATTTTGGGGCATGGTTATATCATTATCGTTGTAGACTACATTACTAAGTGGGTTGAGGCGATGCCTACATATAAAATATTTGGTGAAACGGATGCATACGTTTTGTTCAATCACATTATTTCTAGGTTTTGTATTTTGCAAGAAATAGTTACGTATCATGGAAAACAATTCCAAAATCATATGATGACTAAACTAGCTACTAAGCTGGGAATTTCAAATAAAAATTCCACTCCTTACTATCCTCAAGCTAATGGACAGGTTGAGGTTGTTATGAAATTTCTTAAGACTATGCTTCAATGTATGGTAGGGGTCCACAAATCATACTAGCAGTTGCTTCTTTATGCTTCCTTGTGAGCATACTAAACCTTAGTTAGGACTACTACCGAATACACACCCTTTCATTCGGTCTATGGTCTGGTAGAATTCCTCCCCATCGAATGTGATATTCCATCATTAAAAGTAGCTGTCGAACTTCTTGTTGTGACTTCCATAGAGGAGGAGCATATTTTACATCTGACTTGTTTGGGTGAAACTCGACACGATGTTTCTTTATACAATCAAGCTCATAAAAGATGCGTTAAGGCACAATATGGCAAAAATTTCAAGCCTCGTGTCTTCTTGGAAGGAGACCTAGTTCTCTTATATGACCAAGAGGTTGATGAGTTAGGTCCAGGAATGTTCCGAATGGTGTGGTTGGGTCTGTACATTTTCAAGTGAGTACTTGAAAAATGGGCCTATCAATTAGTAGACTTTGATGGAGTTCCAGTAGAGCAACCTAGGAATGGTATGTACCTCAAAAAATAATATGCTTGATCTCATGTGTAGTACAATGTGTACATACTGTCTATAGGTGTGTTGGGTGTGTTTGTAGTGTGTCTTTTCAGAGTTTCCCATGGTTTTTGTTGATTCCTTGTACATTTGGTTTGCAAATGTCAACCTCTCTCAAACCGTATATTGGTTATGTCGATGGTGTTAGTCACAGTACTCAGAACCTATCTTCTACAACATAGGATATCTTTGCTTCAAATGGAGAGCTAGTGAGTATGCAAGGGATTTGCATTGGTCACTCTACTAATAATGTCACTGAGTATAACATTGTGGTTGAGCTACTATATGATGTTATTTTACATGGTATCCATTGTTTAGTCATTAGGATTGACTCACAAATTGTAGTACTACAATTTGCTAATGTTTATTCAGTGAGAAATCCCACCATCCTTCCCATGGTTTTGAGAGTACATCTTCTAGAAAGACATTTTGATTTCATTTGATACAGACATATTTCTAGAAATCTAAACACATTAGCAAATGCTCTAGCTAATTATGTTTTAGATAGAAATTTGCAACGAATGTAAATAAGTTTCAATTCACGTCAGATCGTATTGAAAGAATAATAGGAACTAGAAAAGACTAAAAATTTGTGTGTGTGTGTGTGTGTATATATTAATTTTTGTTTTAAAAACAATTGTGCCTCGAGACACATATGGCTACATCACACATATAAACAACTACATGCAAATATCTAAGTAGACAAACCAATGGTGCTCATGATAGAATGACATTGAATGAGTTACCTTGCGCAGTAAGCAACCAATATGGCTAGGCACTTTGATATTGTTTTGTTGAAGTCGTATCATAATTTGGTCGACCACGGTCTCATCAATCCTGTGTGTCATCCCCTCCATGTGGCACACCACCTCTAATAGGATTTCGGCTACCTCAAGATCCTGTAGCACATCCTGTCCTACTGCAACAACATGTACTAGTTCCACTGCTTCCTCATGTGGTTTTATCTCTACATGACGGAGATATGAAGCACCTAATGGTCGAAATGGTCTAATATATGCAAGAAAACATCAATATTTTTGTCTTGAAAACATCAAAAAACACAAAGAAAAATTTTAAACATTGAAATATTTTACCAGAAGCATCCCATTGCTCACCCTTAGGAAGCACAACCTTGGGATCATCACAGAAATCCATCCCTACTTAAGGATAATCATTAATCATGATGAAATGTCTACGCAGACACCCAAAGAAGGTTGTTGAGAAGCTTATCATTGATGGACCTGCATGTCGGGCCATATGATCTATCCATCTCTTCATTTGTGGGGCGCTCAGATCAATAGGCTCAAGTATAATATGTTGAATCTGAACTAGTCACACTCGCTCTAGAGAAAAAGAGACTAAGATTGAACCATAGTCGAAGTTATTTAACTTCCCCAGTCTTTCTTTACTCAGTTGTTCTTTGATATTGACCAAAAATACCTCACTCTAGTTGAAGACTGTTGGCTCTAGACACTCCAACCTGTACTACATGAATGATCTATTTGCTACATGAAGTGTTGAGCTACCTGCCAATCTCACGATAATGAACATAATCATTCACAAAGTTAATTGGGTTAAATCTTTTATATTGATCATTCCATCCCTAGTTGGTCAGGCACGAGGTCTACAATAAGTAGAAATATAATCTTTTATTGTCTCCCCACCACTTCTCCCACCTAGGAGAGAGATGGAGGCAACCCTCCTAGATAAACCTATCAGAATGTAGATATATTCTACCTTTATCTCAAGCAAATGTTCCCCAAACTTGAATTCTCATGCCTGAACATCCCATGAACGAAAAATATATTTCAACAATCCCATCTCTTGCCTCATACCAAGAAGCTAGAAGAATCTTAGCAATCCATAGTTTTTCAGTGTTTGGATGGTCGCAGGATCATTTGCTGCATTTAAATCATGTTCCTCATGTTCTTTTTCTCTCCAAAATAATTTCATTTTGTGTTAATGAACACCTAAAAAATCAATAAGAGATTCATTAGGCTCATTTTCATGCAAAAAAATTGATAAAAATTAAGAGAAAAGTGATAAACAACATAGCATATTACGCCCAATGCACCCAGAATTAAATGACAAAGCGTTTTAGCTCCCTCAGTGGTGACAGTATGCCTAAGTACAACACATATTTCGATTTTTGGGGGGTGTGTTGGTCCTAGGGCATGTTCTTGGAACCTCAAGTCTCTTAAAACCTCAAAATAATTGCATGAAATCACAAAAATGGACCGTGAAAATAAAGAGAAGGGTTTTAGCTCCTACCTGGAAGCGATGGTACTCGAAATGGTCCACTAGATTGGTTGCAATCAACTACAAAAGATCAATAAAAAAGAGCTCATAATTCTCACTGTCGAAGGTAAATGTGAAATGGTGAAAATGAATAGTCATTTTGAGTATTTATGGTCATTTCTCACGTTATTCATATTTAATGTTTTGACCTAGATATGCTTCATTTTTACTATGAAATAGGTATGTTTAATCCTTTCTGGGATGTTTTGGGTGGATTGACAGTTGTTAACATATTTTTATGTGCTTTAAATAAGTTATTTTCACCAAGGAGTATATTTTTATCTCTTTTTTGGTCTCTGTAAACCTAGAAAAAGTTACTCCTTGGAGTCCTCTTTCAGATCTTTTCAGACTCCCAAAATATGAAAATATATTTGAGCACTTGTCTTTTCAAACTCGTAAAATTAAATGAAAATACGTCTACTCAGTATAAGTTTAACCCTTTTCCGAACTGAGATAGAATATCTATGAAAATGGAATACCTTAGTTGAACATAGCTAAGAGGTTCTCTTGAGTATTTTTGTCTACCTTTTCTGACTTGAGAGACTATCTATGAAAAGGGACATCAGGAGTTTTCTTTTTTGCCTATTTTTCAAAATCTTTAAGCATGAAAAATATGCCAAGTTTTACCTTCACTGGACTTATTAAAACATAAAAAAATGATGGACTTGTCAAACATGACAAGGCCAAACTTCTCATTCTCAGGGTTTGTTAAATATACTTGGAGGGATTCATCCAAAGGGCGAACCTATAGATCAAGCATATGTTTTCCTCCTCAATTTTGTTAAAAAATGAAGAGGTACTGACTAGTATGGTTGGAGAAATTGGGAAAATATGGTATTCCATTTCCTAATGGCAATGAGTCACTCTTGAACATGACACTCTTCCACTTCATCTCCATGGTTGTTGAGTTAGGTAATCTGCTTGTATTTTGGTTGTCATACCTTTTTCAGAACCTCCATTTTGGTTTTGGGTCAATGCTTCCAACTTCATTCAGTGTTGGTGGTGTGTTAAAGAGAATTCATTCAGTGAATATCCGTTACAATACTCTTAATGCTTCATTCCATGTTTCCTTTCCTGATCTACTTCTGTATAAACATCATTCTGTCTCAATCATGATACCCATTTCATGTCGTTGATGGGGGATACATTAAGGCCCTCCTGTGATGAGTCACTCCCTGTCGACATCAACACATTATCCATGAAATTGACTTAGAAATAACTCTTTGGCACCTTGATGATTTCTTACATCAATGGAAAGTATCCTCGCTCTCAGCGATAGGTTTACATGCATGCCCTTCGACAGAAAGATTTTGTGTGGTGTTCGGCATCAACACATTTATTCACACCATACATATTGTACTGTAGTACCTTGAGAGGCCTCAACATCATCGTTAGTTTCTCTCAATTCTGTTAACGACTTACATCATCGGCCGGTAATCAGATGGTGTCTACCATGTTCGACCTCAACTCATTGATTCACATGGTTAGACTTGTACATTGGTTGGTTGTATGAAGACAATAGAAGACCCCAAATCTAGTTCCATCCATCCGAGTTTCTATTTCAGGAGTTATACAAAAATCACAATGTATGATGGCCATGATCATACAGACAGTCATCCAGTCATGGTTGCACCAGTTGTCATCTATGGACCTGTATCTTTATCATTGTACATTCTATGTTAGCTTATGTGCTAAGTATGGGTATGCCTCCCTCAACAAAAAATATGTCATGATGAAAATGTATTGTAACACATGAAGCTCGCTTATTGTCCTTGATCCCGACTTGTCAACAGGTAAAGAACTTTAGTTATCAGTCTTCATTTCTGACTTTGTGCTTTAGGGTGAAATTTGTTATAGGAAATTTTTTCACATACGATCAATAGGCCTCATAATGGGATCAATCAACACCTTATTCTCCCTTGTCATCATCTTGCACAAATCCCTAAGCATGCCTCTTTCATTCCCAAGAGTTTCTGCCTAAAACTACATTATCTAAACTAGTTTTAGGACTAACACTCCTTGGCCTCTTGTTGGATAGTGTTCACCTAGAGGTTGCTCCACTGTGGCCTGTGTTGATCACCTACAGGTTTCTCCCCTTTGCACATGCATTGGTTATATAAATTCGGGAAAAAGAAAGAAATTTCGAAAGCCTCCTCTTCTAGGAGCTTCCAAAATTTGTTACAACCATTCACCTCAAATAAAACATTCATATCCTATCCTACCCTACATTGGAGTTTCCATCCCTTATCCTTTGATTCCATCCTCCCATCAAAAGTGGATCTAAAACCTTAGATTGGTAATTGGATAAGAACTCCCAACTTTCCCTACTCTATATATTTACAGGCTTCCATATGGAAGGGGTTCACTTTTGGAGAGTGATTCTACCCTTATGTTGTTGTTGTGAGATGTTTCATTTCATGAATTTAGGGTGATTGGAGGTACACATTGTGACAAGGAAAGGACAAGTTAGCCTAGTGAAGCTCTTCTACATTATCAACATATATTTATGCTTGTAACTCCTTTCATTTATATTAATGCAAATAATTCTCTATTTTCCTATACGTGATGTTATTATTTCATGTATTTCAATACCATGTTGATATATTGAATAGAGTATATATATGATACTGCATAGATCTCGTAGTTTGTTGGATTGTGTTATCTAATTGTGCAGGTTGTAATTTTGGCAATCAGAGCTAGAATTGGAGCATTCAAGCTAAAGAAGGATGGAAGCGTGCAATGGATTCCAGGTAGGCTTCATTATACCATCTATTTACTTTAAAGAAAACATTGGGTTCCTTGTCTCTCTGTTGTTCTAGGTTAGCTACCAAACCTAGGGGAGATACTTTTGTCCACAATCGTAAATCACACATAAAAGGTATATCATCAATGAATATAATAATAAGATTGTCCATATAAGGATGCAACACACTATTCATCAAGCACATAAAAGTATATGGATAATTAGTTAAACCAAATGGAACTACAACAAACTCATAATGCCAATACCTCGTCTGGAAAGTTGTCTTTTTTAATGGATACTTGATGATATCTGGATCTTAGATAAATCTTTGAGAATATTGGTACTCCCTTCAATTGATTGAAAAATTCATCAATCCTCAGAAACGGATACCTGTTCTCGATGGTCACCTTATTCAACTACCTGTAATAAATGCATAACCTGAGAGTACCATCCTTCAACTTCACAAACAATACTGGTTCACCCCAAGGTGATACACTTGGTCTAATGTATTCCTTGTCAAGCATTTCCTTCAACTGTAATTTCAACTCTACTAACTCTGGAGTGCTCATCCTGTAAGGTGCCTTTGATGTTGGTGTTTCCCCTGGTACCAACTTAATAGAAAAGTCCACTTCTCTGTGAGGTGGTAACTCTGAAATTTATGCTGGAAACACATCTTCAAACTGCTGTAAAATAGGGTACCTTCTCAATACCTCTGCATCACCATCCCCCTTGCCTTTGTCACTAGAGATATATACTACAAATAATACACACTATTTTCTACAACTATTGTTTGTTTGCATAGATGGCATCATCCTAACTAATGTTGCCTTCCTCTTACCCTGTAATATTCTATGCTCCCCATTGTCATCCAAGCACTCAATGGCTTTCTCTTAGAAATCTACCTTGGTCCTATGTAGATACAACCAATCCATACTCAATAACATACTTTATGATCCCACTGGAAATACATTAAAATGTGTTGATATAGGAATACCATTCAGTTCAAATGCACAAGCTCTTACCCAATGATGAACTCTCTTCTATGTATCAGCAGCCAACTGTACTAACCAAGATTCTGCATGCACTCTTTATTTAAATCACACTTATCCAACAAGTCAGGGTCAACATAACTATAATTAGATCTAGGGTCAATCAAAATAGAAACAACTTGATCACAAAGCTTACCATCCATCTCAATGATAGATGCTTGGTGATCTAATTTTATGTTATCCAACACTGCATAGATATGAGGAATGCTCTATCAGACATCCCCAATAGTTTGCACCTCCAGTCCACTATAAATCTGAGGCCTACTACGCTGATATTGTGGATAATATATCTTGAGATGCTTTTTACCACATATCCAACACTCCAACTAGCCAATACCATCACCTCTATTTTGTTGTTGTGACCCATGTCCTGGTCTAGATACGTTAATCTTGTTGTATGGTGCAACAATTTCTTTCTCTTCTACATTTTGTGGTCTTGTTATTTTCGGTTGCCATTTACCTTTAGCTTTGCATTTCCCTTTCCAACCTTGCTGAGATTATGTCTTACTTTTTGACTGCTCATAAGAGTGCTTCAATTTCCCAATAACTTCCTCCAATGGCCGAGGTTCATCATACTCAATCTGATCCTTAAATGCTAATGGAAATCCACTGAAAAATATATGGACTTTAGCCTTTTGAAATTTAAGATATGGTACCATTGGGGGAATTTTAAGGTCTAAAATGGGTCTCCTAAGGAAATAATAAAATAATAGTTAAACCAATAAAATAATATTTATGAATTTGCAATTCACTTTTAGGACCAAAATCCACATAACCATGGTTAAATGCATTTATCCTTTGTACATAAACAACTTAAAATAAATTATAAATATCAATTCATAAATTCTTAATTGCATAATATACTATTATTTAAACTTTCTATTATTTAAATTATACAATTAAATTATATAATAACATGTAATTAATTTACTATATAAAAATCAAATAATATAATACAATAAATGTAATATATTCTTTCACT
>APFE030401153.1:341813-352638 GCA_000404065.3 Pinus taeda | reverse complement strand
TCAAAGGGTTTCCCCACACATTGTGGGGTTTGTCCCTGGCTAGCCACCACATCTTGTGTCTCTTGTCTTGGCTTGTTTTCTGTCGATCGTTTAATGTTCTATCTGCACTTTGTTTTTATGTACATGTGATTGCTAATCGGTGGAATATAATAAGAAAAAAAAGTAAACTATTATAAGCATAGAACATACCATAACTTAAGAGTGTTGCAGAATAGAATTAAATGGTTCCTTTGTGTCTTTCAAAATTTTACAATTCCTCCATTTCCAAGCACACCATAGCACAATTATGATGAGAAATCGCCGTGACTCTCTTTGCCTGCTCCACCATTCGAACGCTGCATGGGTAGAAACAAAATCAACGTGAGGAAAACCATAAATAATAGCTAGATCATACCAGATTTGCAGAGAGGATTTGCATTGGAAGAACATGTGGTAATTGGACTCCTTGGCTGATTCACACATCGAACACCTGCTTGGACCGTGCCAACTTCTTTTTCTTAAATTATCCCACGTTAAATTCTTGATTTTGAACACCAACCACGCGAAGCAGATTATTTTAAGGGGGCATCCCAACTTCCAGAGGGCCACAGGAAACTTTGCGCTTGAGTGAGAGACCTTTGAATTGATCATATCAGAGTAAATATCTTTTACCCAAACCGACAATTGAGAATTTGGCATAGTCCATATTAAGTGATCAGCCGAACCAGAGCGTTAAATCTCACGACCACCAAGAGCATCTTTGACAAAATTCCATGACAAAACCACTCTCCGACAAACAAAGATCGTTTGCATCCTTCCATAAAGGGGCAGAGCCATGCTAGGCGGATATGAGTTTGTCCCATGTAAAGATACCATTCCTGTGAAAGAAAAAAGATTCTTGGGAATGAAAATGTCATTGTGACCGCACAAAATGGGATCGATGCCAATTAATATTCTACTACCAGAATGGATCCTCCACTTCACATTCTTTAAAACGTATTGCTCAATCTTCCGAAGACTAAGCCAAATAGCAGAACCATGCTTGGTTCCAATCGATCCTGATCTGAACCAGAATTCCAGATTTTTACCTTTCAAGTATTTCAATTTAACAGTGTTACTCCAAGGTCCTTCCCTAAAGATACCTCTCCATAGCGATCTACATAGGAGCACTTTGCCGAAAGCCCTTAAATCCATTAATCCCCATCCACCAAGGTGCTTGGGTAAAGAGATACTTTCCATTTTGGCAAGATGGAATTTCCATTGTTCTGATTTACTGCCCCAGATAAAATTAGCCAAAACCTTGTTCATCTTATGAATGATGCTTGCGGGAAGGTAGAACAAGTGAGCCCAGTAGACAGCCATCTGCGATAAAACGGTTTGAGATAATATAATTCTGCCTGCCAAAGAAAGACTCCTATATTCCCATGCCGAAATCTTTTTATAATATCTCTCTATTAACCACTGCCAATCATTCTTGGAGTAACCCTTAGCTTTGAGCTGAAAAACCTAGATATTTAAGGCCATCCTTGAGCGATCTTGTCTCTATACCAAACAATTCAGAGATCCATTTCACCAAATCCATGTTGGTATCATTGTGAAAGAGGGTGGATTTCGCCTTGTTAATTATAAGCCTAGTGGCTCTTTGGAATCTTTCAAGAATGTCGTTTAAACATATCCACGAAACCCTGCAAAGCATTGCAAATAAGAGCACATCAACAACAAAGAGGTTGTGCGATATGAAATTATTTCTGTATATCTTGACAGGCCTGCATCTATTTTCGGAGACCGCTTTGTTTATGTGGATGCTGAGTGAGTTCATAGCTAGGATAAATAAGAGAGGCGAAAGGGGGCATCCTTGACGAAGCCCTCTTTCAACTAAAAAAAAAAGGGGAAGGTATTCCATTGATGATGACCGCGTAGTTCACATTTTCTATGCACGCCATGATCCACCGGATGGAATTAGGCCTCATTCCAATCTTAGCCCATAAACATCTAATAAACCCCCAGTCTAAACATTCATAGGCCTTCTGCAAGTCGATTTTCAAAATGGCCGCATCTAAATTTTTTGATATCATAGAAAACAGACACTCCTGAGTATTAGCCACAACATCCAAAATGTTCTGCCCTTTTAGAAAAGCATGTTGATCCTTAGTGAGGAAGGAAGCCAGAGTTCCTTTTATTCTTTCAGCAATAATTTTTGTGATGATTTTAAAGGAAATGTTGCATAATGAGATCGGTCTAAAATCATGAAAGGAAACTACATCCACCTTTTTAGGAATTAGAGCAATCAAAGTGGATGTTGTAATGTGGTGAATGCTGCCAATCATTCTAGATGCTTCAACCATCCTCAGTAAATCTTGCTTAATCATATCAAAAAAATGAGTAAAAAATTCAATTGTCCAGCCATCTGGGCCTAGGCATTTGTCCTTTTTAAAGGCCTTCAAGACTCCAAGCAGTTCATTCTCTGTAAATGGCTGAAACAGGGACTCGTTTTTTTCATCATCGAACATTTGAGGAACTGGTTTGATACCCCATAGAATGTCCTGAAAAGCACCGCCCTCCCTTCTTCTATATTGACTCTTAAAATGACGTACAACTTCCCTTGAAATGTCTTGTTGAGAGATGAAGAATCTCCCATTTCCATCACTTATCTTCCATATGGTATTTTCCTCACATCTGGCATTAGCAAATTTATGAAAGAACTCCGTGTTCCTGTCCCCTTCTTTGAGCCATATTGCCCTGCTTTTAAGCCTCCATGTAGATTCTTCCTGCTTGAGAAAAATGTGTTTTTTCCTTTCGAGCTCTCTTATGCGGCATTTCATGCTAAAAGGACAAGAGTTAGCATCCATAGATTTTATAATGTTGTCCCGCTCCCGTTGAGTTTCCTGAATCACCTGCCTGTCCTTTTTCCTTTTTTCAACTTGCCATTCTTTTACCACCTTTCTCACAACAGTCATCTTGTCTCTAAAAGTAAAAAATGAGGGGAGCATAGCTCTAGCAGATAAATCCTTCCATGTGTTGGAGATGATATCATTAAAGGCTGGGTCTTCTAAACATGTTCTATTGAATTTAAAAGGGTACCCCTTCCTGAATCCTTTTTCCCGCCAGCTGAGAAAAATTGGCCTATGGTCAGATACAAAAACATTCCCAACCGTTGAAAATGGCATGCCCATTTTATCTATAATGCTAACATGCACTATAAACCGATCAATTCTTTTGGCAATATACGTCTTTTCTGCTCTACCATTATCCCATGTTGGCTTCATTTCTGATGGGGCAATATCCACAAGGTTCTTGTTCAGAAGTTCAAACTTTATGCGGTCTGCAAGCAGATCCTTTTTTCTACAACATCCCTAGCATTCATTAGAGCTTAATGTTACATTTAAGTTGCCTGCAATCACCAGAGGTTTTATATCAAAAGGATCTAATGCAAAAAACTTCTCCTAGAAAGGAATCCTATTCTTATAAGGCGCATAGTTGTTTAAAATATTTATAGGGAAGCCTTTTCCCCTGATATAAGCTGAGATCACAACGCCAACGAAGCACTTGTAAGCCTTGGCACTGATCCATTGAGGATCCCATAATGCTGCTAGCCCCCCTAACAGATCTCTTGCCTCAGAGGCTACCAGATACCATGAAGGGAACATTTTCCTAAAATAAGAAATGGAAGCATGGCTACTATGCATAGTTTCCTGGATTAAAATTATTTTCGGCCGAGCTGAGTAGAAAATATCCTTTAGCGCTAAAAATTTTAGGTCTGTGTCGAGACCTCTAATATTCATAGATATAATGACTATCATTTAGAAGATTCTCCAGCCGCGCTTGCTCTAAGAGGCTGAGACTTCGACATATCATAAATGGGAACATCGACTAGAGATAGGTTCCTCACCCCACTGTCTGTAACAGTAGTCCTCCCCCTAAAATGTCTGCTTCCCCCCCTGAGCTTCTTCCTCACAGTTATATTCATAGCAGAACCTGGGCTAATGAAAGGAGAAACATGACTCATTGGTTTATGGATGGTTAAAGGCTCCAGCTCGAGAGATTTTCTGCTAAGGAGAGTCTAAATTACTGTCACACAAATTAGTTGGAGACGAAGCAGGGGAATTTACAGGAGTGACAGCCACAAATGGCTCTTTTCCTTTCTTAGAGGATAAAATATTTTTATCAGGAGTTAGCGAAGAGGATGAAATAGGAATGGGGAGAGACCCCAAAGAGAGATCCTTAAGCTGAAAAGGTAGAGGGGAAGGAATGGCTTTGTCACCTCTCGGTTCCGGAATGGGCGCGCATTGAAAAGCTATAGAACTGTTCCTCAAAGGGCATTCAAACATAACTGGGCTACCAGGTCTGGCTTCGGGATTCTGAGAAAGTCCTAAGACAATACCCGTGAAGATGAGGAGACATTAGGCTCCGAATTATTAGGATGTTGTTCATCCAACATTTCTGTCACTGATAAGCTGGCAGAAGAAGAATTTGACCTCGCCTTTCGATGAAAAACCCTGTTTTTTGGAGCCAGATGCCGAGGACAATTTTTTATGAGGTGACCTGTTTTGTGGCATGCGACACATCTGAAAGGGATGCCCCAAAAATCTAGTCTTTGATTGATTTTCAATCCTCTCCATGCTATCTCAATGTGATCTGGATATCCCCCCCTATAGGCCTTCTCAATGAGAATCCACGCAATTCTTTTGTCTTTCTCACCTAAACACCATGGATCTACATAGTAAAATCTGCCAATTGAGTTGCCTATCTCCTCAAGAATCTCCCTGGACCACATTTCCAGGGGGAGATTTGGGAGTTTTACCCAAATCAGGTTATTAGAGGGAGTGTTTTTCAACGGATCATACCCAATATACCATCTATAAAGAGCGAGAAAGCTCCTCTTAAAAACCCAAGGACTTTTGAGGATAGCTTCGACATCAGCGACATTTAAGAAGTGAAAGCAATAACACTCCTTCATGAGGTTAGAGATAATGGGAGTGTATCCTATCACTGGTTTCCAATGGACTGCTAACCACTTCCTCATCTCGGCATCGTTCATTTCCGGAAAGTGCCACCTACCGACCAAGGCGAGGTTCTATAAACTTTCAATTCTTTCAGTAAGATGAATACTGTCCAGCTTGATAGCAGAAGGAGAAGCAGTGGTTTTGACAGGGTTCCGAGATTTATTATAGCGGTTCGAATGCTCATGTAAAACCTTTCCCTTCTATTTAGAGATGTCTCTCTTTCGGGAAGACCGTCCATCCTTCTCCCTGTCAGCACCATGCAAAGACGGTTTAAGGACCACGTCATCCAGGGTTGATTGCCACCCCCTGGATAGTGTGGCATTCTCCCAAGCCCTCTCAGCCATCAGAGTGGCCTGAATCAATGCCTTCGTGGCCAACACATCGCACCCATCGTCCATGCGCCTCCAAAAAATCTTTCTCCTTGGATTAACAGCCGAGGCACTTATCAAGATTAGATTTCCAAATCCAATATAGTACAAGAAATTAAACACCCTCTGACTAACCTCTGAGAGAGATACCTGGACTATATAAATGCCAGGAGAGGGGAAATATGTGAGGATGGGACCAATCTGACACAAGGACATATGGTTAGAAGAATCGAGAAAGCGCCAAGATGACACTGGGAAGAATACTCCAGAAATCAAGGCAAGCTTAAGCCCAGAAAAACTACAACCTGGCCAGAAATCATAACTATGGATGACGACACCGCTCCGGCAGATTGACCAAAAAGGGATGATCCTAAAAATTCAAAAACCCTCAAGTACAAGATAGGTCATTAAAGGGCATCCACCCCGATCCCAAAGAAAATTTTGAAAATTCGTTCAGGAAAAGGCAGAGGGATTCAGTCACGAAAAAAATTCCGTTCCCGACAAAGTTCCCGGAAAAGGTGGGATCTGCAGGCTCCGAGCAGGGTGGTCTTCAGTGTTACCGAAGCCGAGACTTCTGAGGATGAACTAGGTGGAGGGGGATTCATGACAAGCTAGACAACAATAATATACCTCGACAATGCACCACCAAGCTCCAAATCTAAACCGTATGTCTGTGCATGGCTTGTAAATTACAATAAACTTCCTCAATTTTTGAAAGATTGCCGAGAACATTTTGAGGATACCCAGAGGGAGGAAATAGGCTAAAAAAACATTCTTGATATTGACATTCCTTATCACAATAGACCAGGAAGGGAATTTCATGTTCTATATGTTATCACTCAAGAAAAAACTTCTAAATTAAATAACAAGAAGATTTCACCAGTGGTTTATGAAGGAGGCTGCATAACTATGGGGAAGACATATCAGTTCAGTCAAAAAGCAAGGCATTATGATTTAGTTCCAGAAAGGGGCTGGGAGATCAATCTAGATCAACTTCATACAATTGTAGACAACAACACAGTGGCAATGGTTATTATTAATCCAGGCAACCCATGATCATTTGACTAAGGTTGCAGAGACAGCTAAAAGGTTAGATTTGTTAATAATCTCAGATGAAGTATATGTTGATATCATCTTTGGTAAGAAGCCATTCAGTCCAATGGGATTCCTTGCGTCAACTATACCAGCAATTACTCTTGGGAGCATATCGAAGAAATGGATGGTTCCTGTTTGGCAGATTGGTTGGTTTGTGACATGTGATCTAGATGGTATTTTGAGGAAATCTCAGATAAATGAAGGCATTATTGCAACCCATTTAATTGACTAGGCACCAGATAGGTTTGTTGCTGCAGCTATCCGGAATCCTGTGTGTAATCTTTCATTAATGGTTGGCACAACAGATATTCCTGATTGATGTTATGTGGAGGCATATGGAAATAATGGGAAAAATGTTCACACTAAAGCACCTTCAATAGAAGATACCGCCCTCGACCGCATTCTACCTTGTGTAGATGTGGCAACAGCTGAACAATTTTTTAAATCAGAGCAAAAAAGTGAACACTCTAGTAGACCTTATGAGGAGGACGTTGTCTTCATTTCCAATGATTGGCATACATCTCTTCTTCCTTATTACTTGAAGATTCTTTCACAAATGCCAAGGTTGCATATTGCATACATACCTTGAGGAAGGGGGTCCATATATATATTTAGTTTGAAAAGCTTCAAGGCATATGAAAAGAAACATTTCAAGATATCAAAAGGCTCAATATGGCAAAATTTTGGTTGAAACTGTGTCTTTTGGAATAACACAGCAGTTTCGTAGCGCGCGCTACGAAACTGATGAAGATGAGGACTAATGCTCAGTAGTTTCATAGCGCGCTGCGAAACTGCTGAAGCTAAACAATTTAATATCATTCAACGGTTTTTGAAATACAAGCGGGAATTTTGAAAAGGGTATGTCTACAAGGAATCATCTGAAGCCATTAGCTTTCAACATGATCAAGACAGCTTGCAAGAACTTTTTCCTTCACATATGAAAACGGTGGGAAACATATTAAGGACGTGGCAATCTGTTATATTTGGGATACGACATCAAAGGCCAGCAGGCAACTACAAACACCTACCACATAGACCACTTGGCAGAGAAAAAATCTTGATTGTAATAAATGCTATGCTCAACATGATGTAGAATTAGAATCCTAATTGTCTTAGGTCTCTGAAACTGCTAGTTAGCAGTGAGTTGTATTTATTAGTTAGTTTTAAAGGTCAATAGGTGTCATGATAAAGAAAATGCGAGTTCCCCTCATGCTTGAGGAGGAATCTCAGATCAGATAGAAGAACTCTATATATAGCTGGAGCAACAATGTAATAGGGGTTGGAAATTTTATGAAAAACGTTGATATTTGGCTTATGTAATACTCTGTTTTGATAATACATGTTTGGCTTTACTTCTCAGGATTCATGAGGGATTTTATGTTCAGAATGTGTGATGTTGTCCTTTTCCTAATTCTTGCAGTGGTATGAATGTGTAATCACTTAGAATTCACTTGAGGTTCTCTAACTTCCTGTATGCATTCATAGACTGTGTGGCCCTATCTGAGTTGTTATGTTCTGAATATTTTAAATGCTGAATGCCCTAAATTCTATGTAAGTTTGAATTCATTGTTATATTGAGATGTTTTTGACTCCATAAGCCCAATGGATAGTTGCTAAATGTGTTTCCACCATTCATATTTTTACAGTTGTTTCATAAGAGTTAGCCATCTTAACTATAATCAAAATCATTAACCGTTTCTTGAGAGAGCCCTCTCAGATTGAGGAGGCTAAGCCTCAGTCTAAAGTAGGTTTGAAATAGTTACTTAAGGTCTTCTTGGTCAGCAGCCTTCCAGGGTCTGATTTTGAGATAACATTTTGGTGCGTCTGCTGGGAGTGTGAAGATTATTCATTCCCGAAATCAAAGAGACTGAACTTCTGAAGATAGCAGGAGCTCATGAGATTTTTCGAGGCTACAATCTACCTTGGTGACTCCATTGTTGAAGAATTCGAAATTCATACATTCATGGTGATTTCACTGGAGTTATGAAGGACCCAGATGCTACCATTCTTATTTCAAGGTATGCATGCATAAATTTTTCAGGAATTCATGGTTTTCCAAATCATTTTCCCAAGGATGCATATTTTCTAAGGAATGGTCCAAAATCCAATGGAGAAGATTTGAGTTTAACTTTGAAGCATGTATAAGATTTCTGTGATTTTACCGAGCTTCTTAGAGTTAAACATGAGGGCGTTTGCATTATGTTGTTCTATGATTCATTTCAAGGGAAATGTAAACGGTGGATTGAAAGCTTTCCTGCCAAATCCATTAAGTCATTCAAAGACTTTTGGTTTATGTTTTTGGAGGAATGGATAGATAGATCAGATGTGGTGGTAAACTCTCCTTCAATTCAAAGTTTCAAACAATGGAATGATGATCATATTAATGAAGAAATAGATGAAAATTTTTCTTTGTCCTTGTCTTCTTATCTAAAATCATTTGAGTGCAAGATAGAAGATAAGGTGAAATTTTTGGATGAAGTTGCTGAGGACATTGAGAAAGACATTGAAGGTTTACAAGGTCAAATTCAGTCATATAGTATTCATGGTCATGATCATTCTTTTCAAAAGGATTCTATGTCAGAACGCAAGGAGAGAGTGTGGCTTCCTTTCTCTTTCATAATTGAGGAGGAATACATTGTTATGGAAGATCAGTTTGCACAACTAGAAAGTTACGAGAATCATCAAGCTGATCATGTATTCTGGGATCCTATAGCTAAATACATGGAAGAGTTTTACCCTCCAATGTTTCAGTTTTTCTATGAAGATCAAAGGCAATTTCAGTGGCAGTGGTCATCACAATATCATAGTGGCGCTGAACTCCGATGCAGTGAAAAAAATCAAATATCAGATAAGACAAATGATTGGCTACATTGGAAATTTCACATTGATTGAGCTGAAAGAAGTTTGAAATGGATAGGGTAGGTAGGTAGGAATATGCAAATAAGCTCAAGGTTGACTGAGCATTTTTTAGTAGATATAGATTCCTTTCTCCTACAGTGATCATCAAGCTTAAGCCCGAGGTGAAGGCCCAAGAAGCTTGAAGGGGATGTTTGTCAAGCAAATCCATGATTGTTATAAAAAGGACAAAGCACTGGACCTACGAGTTCTTAGTGTACCACAAGGGCACACTATCCCAAGTGGAGCCACTATTATCACTCAAGAAAAAATGTTTTAAATCCTGAACATTCATTTTTTAAAAAATTTCTCAAAGGGTTCCTGTGGATGGAAGTCCCGTGTTTCTTGAGTGATCAGGATTGGTCTTTTGGGCTTATATATCTCAATATATGGACAAAATTGGTATTGCTGGGTCAAATGGGAACCCTTATAGATGACAGCTAGCGGATAAAGTTCAAGCGAGTCAAAGCAGATAGGTTTTCTTGTTTACGTGGATTATGGGTGTTTCGCCAAATTCAGTCACCAATACACGTAAGGCTTTTGACAGCGCTCTGTATTCCATATGTCTTTGCTCGTAGTTTTTTCCCTCTCTCACTTTGCGGGGTTCCTTTCATCTGAACGCCGAAGCTCTGAGATCTTCTCCTCGTTGCGTTGCTTACCCTCCTCACATGCTGAGAAACTCCTTGTGATCTACAGTTCCCTGGACGTGCTCTAAAGTGGCGTTGTTTGCAAAGAAATCAAAGTAATCCTCAAATGCTGCAATTATGGGAACCCTGGTCTCCGTAGAAAATGATTTTTGTTGTACCCAACCATCAACTCAGCCAACAGGCCTTGGTTTCTTCTCTCCAACGATATCTTGATATGTACAAAAGGTCTATCCAGCACCCAGCTGGTTTTTGGGCTGATATTGCGTCTCAGTTTTATTGAGAAGCGGAATGGGCGTAAAAGTTAACTTTGAAAATTTTAATGTGCGCAAGGGAATGATCCTGGTTTTGATGGATTCTTAACATATAATGAACTGCTCATGAAGGTTTGCCAATTTTCGAACTATTTGAAGGATGTTGGTGCAGAGAATTGAAGAAGACCAGTTTCTTGATTTCATGTCAGTGGATGATGAAGAGGGCGGAGAGATTGTCTTTGGTGGTGTAGATCCCGATCATTTCCAGGGTAAACACACTTATGTTCCAAGTCACACGTGAAGGTTACTGGCAGTTTGATATGGGGGACTTCCTCATAGGTGGTCAATCAACAGGATTTTGGAGTGGAGGTTGTGCTGCCATTGTGGATTCCGGAACCTCTCTGCTTGTTGGTCCCTTGGGGATTGTGGCGCAAATCAATGAAGCTATTAGTGCCTCAGGGCTTGCTAGCCAAGAATGTGGAGGTTAATGGAGTGGCATTTTAATTCTGGAATCGTCATTGACATGGAACAGTCTTTTTACGTTGGAGATGCAGCTGGGAGGATCGATGATCATAGTGATGCAGACA
>APFE030401153.1:282634-327949 GCA_000404065.3 Pinus taeda | reverse complement strand
AGTATTTACTTATATTATTATATAATTAAATTTATTAAATAGATATTTTGCTATAAAATATATGATATAAGGCAACACACTTATTAAAAGTACGCATAAACTAAAATGTAATATAACCATTTAATTATTGAATAATACATTGAATATACCAAATTATATGGTTAATTATTCACAACCATTGTGCTCTAAGCTTTTGTGCATTCTTCCATCGTTGATTACTCTAGGAAATGTATTCTAGGATCTATTTATATAAGAAAATATTAACTACCGTATAAATTTTATCCCTAAAATGACCTTTTTCTAGAATTTTGAAAAGGTAATTGTTTCTAGCATCTGCGTTATTATATATGGATTTACTTTAGGCACGAAGGTTTTGACCATAAATTACTTTGTTGGATAGGGTTTATAGATTTATACTATTGAAATATGTTTAAGGTATTAAGTAATTGAGTTGAGAGAAGGAAAGTATATTTTACAATTCAATGTATTTAATTCTCTCTAATATTGTATATAGAATCAATATGTCTTAAGGTATTAAGTAATTGAGTTGAGAGAAGGAAAGTAAATTTTACAACTCAATGTATTTAATTTTCTCTAATATTGTAGAATAAGTAGATTTAATAAATTATTTTTGAAAGAATAAAAATAAATACAAGATTAATTATAATGACGAAAATATAAATAAATTATTTTGAAAGAATAAAAATAACAAGATAATATATATGTGAATATGCTGTATTTTAATTAAATAAAGCACGAATTTATATCAAAGATATAAGAAAATAATATTAGGTATTAACTAGTATATTTGTGTTAACTGAATGTATTTAGGTGGTTAAGTGGATAAGTTATCCTCTTTAACCAAAGTCAAATTTTGTTTTGACATGTCTGTTTCTTGTGAGTTAAATTATAATAACAATGTACCAACAATCTCGCTCTAGCTTAATTGTTTAAGGGTGGGATGAGATGTTTCCAAACATTTTATCCCAAGCGGTTAGCTCAACTAGTTGTCACTTATGTTGTGCATTTTTCTAGTTTCATGGTAGTGGATACCTAGTTAAAGTTCCCCTAGGTTAAGTGCAATAGTGTATGTTAAAAAGTGTACTAGATATGTCATCTATGAATGTGAGAAAGTGACCCTTAGTTTTCACCATGGGGCTTTTCTTGAAAATATACATATATAATGTGCATGTGCGCACACACACCAACATGTATTTATCTTAACTTGGGACCTTTTAAACATTAAAATATTTAAACTCAATAATTGTTTGAACCCTATCAATGCTTGATAAACCTAGAGTTGAGATGGATTTACACTAGTTAAGTTGCATTAATAAATGTCATGTTGTTAAGAAGTAGCGTCGACACCATCTAATCCTTGATCAACAATGATTGTATAATTAATGATTCCAACAATAATACAAGGTATAGGATATTTTAGACGACAATGGTGATGATGGAGAGGACTCTAAAAATTGAAAAATCCACATGAAGGTGAGGAAGGAAGAAAGAAAAAGAAGTTTGAAAATAAGAGTGACAAGTTGAGAAAGGGAAAAGTAAACACCAAAGTACCAAAGGTAAAAGAAGCATCAATGGGAAGAGCAATAATATATGTAGATACACCTAACAAATGAAAGAGATGTAGTGTTGTCAATACTACAACACCCTCCAAAATATTGCTGCATTCTTATTTTGGAGCCTACCTTCTGTTGTACCAAGAGTTTCTTTTCGTCATCAAGTGTCGTTTCATGTTATTACACATGTTCAAGTGTCCTTGTTCTTTCCTAACTGTCATCGGGTCAGCAAGAACATCTAGAGTATACTTCATAATTAAAGCACACCTTCTAGCCATAAAACGACACTTTTGGTTGCAATTGTATACATTTTGTGTGTTATACTTGCAGAATGTTTGTAAACTAGTGTTTGGATGTATACTTTTTAGTATTGAGTCCATTCTAAGTTTTACTGATGAGTTTGTATGTGTCACACTTGAATTTACTTCTAACTCATTGTGTTCTCCCATGTCAACAACCTTCCCCTTTCAATCGTTGCATCTAGTATGCTGCATTCAGCTACTGTTCATGATGTTGCTTGTTGTGATGTTGCTGCCGTTATATCTTGGTGTCCTTGTCTATGAACAAATTGATGTCTTCGTGAGTAGGCAAGCTCATAGACACTTGATCGAATGCATCCCCAAGTTTGCTCTGAATGTTGTCTTCGACTCTGCTCTCCTAGAAACCATATTACCTGTGCTATTGAGAGGTAGATGAACAAATGCGATACCTGGAGACATGGCAACAACCATGACAAGCAATCTATCAATCAAAAACCAAAATGAACTTGAGAACTGATTTGCAGCATACCTGTGTGACTGATGATGAAGGTCGCACAATTTCCGTCGGGAGGTCGAGAGACTGACTGCCAAGAATGTGAAAGGCATAGTTTGGGCTGCTGGGAGGTTGAATGATTGCTGGAACTGCGAAATGCACAGTCCAGTCTGGCTGCTGACTGCTGGGATTACACAATGTGCAATCTCAGCTGACAATGGTTGCAGGCTTAGTGACTGCATTGCGTATTCTTCTAGGCAGCAACCACTGTCCCTCAGAATTGCGCAATGCAAGACTAGAGGACAATCACTGAACATAAATGTGCATTCCTGAGAGGAAGACAAAGCCTTCCCTCTCAAGATTGTGCAATGCTGCCTTGTTGAGGCAGAGTCTAAGCCAAGGCTACCCAGACTCGCCGACGAGCAACTAAAAGCGAAAGTGAATGTGGATGCATGGAGATGTTGAGTGTAAGCATAAGTGAATGATCGTGCATGCAAACAATGAATGAAATATTTAGAAAATGGAACAACATGCATGTGAGTGAGGTGAGTCGTCGAATCAACGACCGTTCGTGAAAAACAGTTTCATGCATGCGACAATAGTGAGATGTTAATGAAAAATGAAACAGTGCTTGTACAAGCTAGTATGTATCAAAACAATAGCAAGTTCTCACTGAAATCTAGCAGACAACGTTCATACGAAGCGAAACACAAAAAGCGCCAAAAATGCAATACAAAACATGGAAAGCGAGGCTGCCCCAAAAAAATTGAGCTAAATGTGCCGACAGCTCCTAGATGCGATGTGGGATGTCAGAGCTACATGGTTGATGTGAGGAATGAGCTTTACAGCGTCTGGTTGATGAGTTTTGATAAAATCGAGGTTGTGACGCGCATGCCACAAATCTAGGGAAAGTGACACTTGGTGGGATGTTTCTGAAATGATCCTTGCATGTAACCTCCAACTGCCAAAAATAGATCCCTAAAAAAAGGGATTCCTTTGCATGTTGCCTTGGGAGGTGCAGTCCATGCATGCAAGTCTATTTTCCTTAGTCCCAAAGGGAACTGGTCAACTCAGCTGCACATGCAAGAGGTTGCTCAATTCCTGGGAGAAAATGTGCATTTCTGGCTGGGAGCTGGGCTGGCTTCTAAGAAGATTTGTGCAATTTCTCGGCAGAGCAACTAACTGTTGCCCAGATTTGTTCAAATTCTAGGATGAGCAGCCCAGCTGGGAAGGATTACGCAATTTTATGGGTGAAGCGTAGTCAGCAGAATTGCGCAATAATGGGGCCCAACTGGCTACCAGTCGGGATTGAGAAATTTATGGAGGGAAGGCTGGTTTCCCTCCAGATTTGCACAAATTTTTGAAGGAGCTTCTCAACCTGCTGCTAGACCAAGTCTGGATGAACAACCTGTGAGGGGAATGCATTAAGGTTTGATCAACAGGCTATCTTTCTGCAAGAAACTCGTTGGAGATTTTGTACTTGACGAAGCAAGACATCCTGATGTGAAGGTTCATAGGGGGGCTCCAAAACGAAGCTAAGGCAAACTTTTGGAGAGTGGTTGTGGCCGCTACAACAAATCCTTATATTAATGCTAATTATATTGCTTGAGAGTTGAACTTGAGTGGAGAGGATCTCAATCATTTCTCCCAACCACTCAAGATAAACACAATAAAAAAAGTATTTTAAGTTTTTATTTGAAATAAATTTATAAATATAATATGGTTAACTTTCATTTAATTATAAAATAGTTCAGTTAATCTTACTTTGTTATTTATAAATTTATTGTATTAGGTAATTAGTGATATTTACCTATATTATTATATGATTAAGTCTATTTAATAGACACTTTATTGTAAAATGTATGATATAAATCTCATTAAAAGTTGGTATATCGATCCATTAGGTGAACATGCTTGTTAAACATATATAGAAACTAAGATTTAATATAACCGTTTAATTATTAAATAATACATTGAATATACCAAAGCATATTGTTAATGATTTGTTAATTATTCACAACTATCGTGCTATAAGATTTTGTGCATTCTTCCAGCATTGATTACTCTAAGAAGAATACCTATGCTTCCTTTCATTACACTTTTCATTAAAACGCGTATATAAATCTATTTATGTAAGAAAACATTAACTAACATATAAATTTTGAGTTATCTTTAGTGAGAATTTTTGGAAGCTTTTCTAGTGGGTCTTTTCCCGTTTAATTTCTCTAAAATCTGGCAAGAATTGATTGAAATCACAAGTTTGATGGGTGACCCTTGCACAATCCAAGTGCCCTAGGGGTTTTTCAGGGTGTTGAATCCATATATGCAGTAAAAAAAACTAGTTTAAAGAACACAAATCAAGATTTCACCTCAAATTTTTTTGTCAGATTCCGGCACGAGAAAGTCTGAAAAGTCACACTAAAGACAACTCCTATAAATTTTATCCCTAAAATGACCTTTTTATAAGAATTTTGAAAATGTAATTGTTTCTAGAATCTGTGTAATTATATATGGATTTACTTGAGGCACAATTTTTTTTATCATAATCTACTTTGTTGGATAGGGTTTATAGATTTATATCATTCAAATATGTTTTAAGGAATTAAGAAATTGAGTTGAGAGGAGGAAAGTACATTTTACAACTCAATGTGTCGAACTCTCTCTAGTATTGTACATATAATAAGTAGATCCAATAAATTATTTTTGAAAGAATAAAAACTACGCAATGAATATGTAATGTAATCTCTATATTTATAAATTGAATAAAATAACATTCATATTAAGAAAACAACAATATCAAGTATCAATTAGTGTGTGTTTGTGTTAACTGAGTGTACTTAGGTGGTTAAGAGGAGAAGTTATCCTCCCTACCCAAGGTCAAATCTTGTTTTTGACATGTCTACCCCTTGTGAGCTAATTTATACTAACAATGTACCAACAATCTCACTCTAGCTTAATTGTTTGAGGGTGGGATGAGATGTTTCCAAACATTTTATCCCAAGGGGTTAGCTCAACAAGTTGTCACTTATGTTGTGAATTTTTCTAGTTTCATGGTAGTAGATATGTGGTTAGGTTTCCCCTAGGTTAAGTGCAATATTCTATGTTAAAAAGTGTAGTAGAGATGCCATCTACGAATGTGAGAAAGTGTCCCTTAGCTTTCCCCATGGGGATTTTCTTGGAAATATACATATATAATGTGCATTTACGCACACACACCAACATATATCTATCTTAACTTGGGACCTTTTAAACATTAAAATATCTTAACTCAATAATTGTTTGGTCCCTATCAATGCTTGATAAACCTAGAGTTAACTTTTAAGATGGATTTACTCTAGTTAAGTTGCATTAATAAATCTCATGTTGTTAAGAAGTAGCATCAACAACATATAATCCTTGATCAACAATGATTTTGTAAGTAATGATTCCAACAACAATACAAGGTATAAGATATTTTAGACAACAATGATGATGATGGAGATGACTCTAAAAATTGAAAAATCCACATGAAGGTGAGGAAGGAAGAAAGAAATAGAAGTTTGAAAACAAGAGTGATAAGTTGAGAAAGGGAAAAGTAAACCACAAAGTAGCAAAGGTAAAAGAAGCATCAATGAGAAGAGCAATAATATATGTAAGAATACACCTAACAAATGAAAGAGAGGTAGTGTTGTCGTTGCTACAACACCCTCCAAAATTTTGCTACATTCTTATTTTAGAGCCTACTGTTGTACCAAGAGTCTCTTTTGGTCATCATGTGTTGTTTCATGTTATTACACATGTTCAAGTGTCCTTTTCCTTTCATAAGTTTCCATAGGTCATCAAGAACATCTAGAATATACTTCACAATTAAAGCACACCTTCTAGCCACAAAACGACACTTTTGGTTGCAATTGTCTACACTTTGCCTGTTATACTTGCATAATGTTTGTAAATTGGTGTTTTGATGTATACTTCTTAATATTGGGTTCTAACTAAGTTTTTCTGGTGAGTTTGTATGTGTCGCACTTGATTTTACTTCTAACTCATTGTGTTATCCCATGTCTCAGCTTCCAAACTTAAACGATTTTTCAACTTCACAAGTTTTCTCACTAGGCTAGGGAGAGAACATTTTGCACTCTCAAAACTTATCTCAAACATCAAGACCCCCTTGTTCTTTCAAATTGTGCCAAACTTGCCCTCTCTCCGAGCTGAGCGCACAATGCACCAACAATGGTCAGTCAAGCCTTCCTTGAGCCTTGACAATGCATCCTGTTCCCTCCTTGTGGCTCAAGCCTTCCCATTTGAGTGCACAATGCATAAACAATCCATAGTGAGCTCCCTTTCCTCTTGTGAATGCACCTTGCACCCTCCATCAGGCCTCCTCTTCTCAATAAAATGTGCAACACATTCTTAGTGGCCAGCACACAACCCATTGTCTCCTATCAATGCACCCTATGTCAATAAGCTCCATCTTTCCCTTATGAGCGCAACGTTGATTCACAGTAAGAAAGATTGCATGAAACATGATAGCATAGGAGATTTTCGAGCTGATGTTTGCATTCCATGAGTGATCTTACTTGCTGGTGTTCTCAAAATAAAATGGCAAGGATGCATGAGGAGATCTGTTAAAGGAATTAGCCCAAGGAAATATTCAGAGACAAAAGAACATAGTTAATGGAAAGTGAAAGAACATTGGATTCATATGATCAAAGTGATATATAAAGACTCCATATGATCTTTATACCCTTAGAGGGTAGAAGGAAACAACAAAAATAAATTTTCATAAAGTGTTGAAGGCATAGGTGGCAACATTGTCACCTCTCAAGAAATTCCACATCACAAGTCACTATGGGTCCAACTCATCAATCTTAGTGAATAGTCATGATATCGTCACATGATGATGTGGAGGTGATGATGTAATTTTGTAATTATTGTAAATGTAAATATGTGGAAGTCCAAGAGCCATGTATGGATAAGAGAGTCACATGGAAAAGTCCAAGAGTCACATAGAAGCTCAAAAGTCATTTAGAAGTTAAAAATTTGTTTAGAAGTCCAAAAGTTGTTTAGAAGTCCAAAGGTCACATTAAAAATTGAAGAGTCATAGGGATATGAAAGATCATGCCTCTAGTTGATCTGAATTTAAACAGGAACGTACAAAAATACAAATATAACCATAAATACTAATATGCTACAGAAATAACACTTCATTTCATTAATATCACAATACTAAAATATTCTTACAAACATAATGGAATTAAACTAACTTGGGTGAGGGTAGCTTATCTCTAAGAAGAGATGTGGTGGTTACATGCCTCTAAAATGTGTTACAATGAGGCTCAAGGGCCTATTTATTATTAAACAACAAGAGAAAACCCTAAACAACCAAAACCCTAACCCCGGGAGATGTAACACCAAGAGTTTGTGGGCCCTGATGGGGTTAGTCGGGAAACGAACTTCCCGGGGTCGAACTTGGTCATATTATCTCTATTTGGCATGTACAATACCTTATTGGAAAGGTATCTCTGAGTACTACATGATTTGATACAAGCCCTTACCTATGGATATTGGCTTGCAACAGACCACAAAAAACATCGTTTAGGGGGTCAAAACTGCTCTGGAAGTTTAGGACACGAAAAATTGCTAAAAAATAGTAAATGCTGAAATAAACAAGGAAACAGATGAAATTGACTGGAGGTCTAGGAGGATTAGGCAGGTGACCACCAATATCCACCTAGAGCATTCCTCCTCCCTTAGGAAGCAATTGTCCCCTTTGTGTGCAGAGCCTCCATGAGGTGAGGAAATTTTGTTGAACTTGGTCTCTGGTTAACCACTTGCCTTGGTGAAGGAGTTGGAATGCTTTGAAAACTTGATATAGATGGATCCTCTTTTTATGAGTGTTCTTGATCTATGTTTCCATGATCTGATCAGTTGTGACCTGTTCCATGCAGTCCGGGTTGAGCTCTATTGGTGTGAGTTGTTTTGCAATGATGGATGTGTCCAACAATGGTGGAAAGTATGGCCGAAGGCGCTCTAGATTTAACACTGGGTGCAGACCAAGGACAGATGGGATACCGAACTTGAAGGCATTGTCACTAACAACCTTGGTGATGGTGTATGGCCCATATCAGAGTGTGTGAAACTTGCGATGGGGTCCAACGAGGCGCTCCTTCTGCAAATGTAGCCAAACTTTTTCGCCCACCTGGAACTTGTGCAACACTCAATATTGATCATGGAGCTACTTGTATTTATCATTGGATCTATCCAATATATCATAAACATGTTGGCATATGTGTTGAATACGCTCAATGAAGTTGTTAGCCCTACCAGTTGCAGACTAGATGTGAGCTGAACCTGCCTGAGTGGCTGCAAATGGTATGGCCACATCAATGGGACATAATGGCTTAAATCTCAGCCTTACCTAAAAGGGGTTGTAGCCGTTTGAGCTGTGGAGAGCTATGTTGTAGTTGTGCTGGACATAGGGGAGACTTTCATCTTATGTGTGTGGATGCTTCAAGTTGTACATGTGTAGAATGCGTACGATCATCCTATGACAACCTTTGTTTAACCATCAATTTGGGGATGGAAAGTCATGGAATTTGTAAGTTTTTTATCCAACATCGACCAGAGACTTGACCAAAATGCACTCAGGAAACTATTGTCTCGATGTGACACAATAAACTGTGGAATCCCAAAGTGTACCCACACTCACTCAAAGAAGAGCTTAGTTATGGCCTCTATTGTGATACTCTTCTTGCAGGCCGCCATAAAGGCCATCTTAGAGAAACTATCAATGACCAAAAAAATGTAGTCGTTGTCATGCTTAGTAGCAAGAAGGCCCGACATGTAATTCATGGAGATTGATTCCCAAGGTCAATTAGGAGTAGGTATAGGGGTATGAGTATATAGGCCTTTCTTCTTGATGATTGGTTTGAAAATGGCACAGGCAGTGCATGATCTAATGTAATTCCCAACATCCTGATGAATTTTTGTCCAATAAAAGTACTTTTGCAATACCGCCACTATTTTCTCTACTCCAAAATGTCCAATGACCCAACTATAGTGTGCCTGCCAAATCATCTTGGCATGCTCGCTTGAAGGAACACCGATGTGTCCCAGGTGGCATAACAGTGCACCATTAAGGTGAAAATTTGGAGGTTGCTTCCCTTCCAAGAATGTCTAGTATGTGCTGCCGAATTCTGGATCGCTCCTGTAAAGATGTGGCCACCCCAAAGTTTCGTGTCCACAAGAGTTGAGCACAATGATCAACGCCATGACTGGTGGTCAGTTCAGGCAATCTGCAACATGACTGGTGCTGCCTTTCTTGTACTTAATGTTCAAATGGAACTATTGCAGGTAGGTGGACAATTTCTGATGGTGATCATTCTACAACTTCCCTTGTGTCTATATGAACTATAGGGGTCAGTGGTATGTGGGGATGATCGTTTTCTTCCCCATAATGTAATGCTTCCATTGACGACAAACCTTGATAATGGAATACATTTCATTGTCGTAAGTGGGATACTTTCAGATTGTGTTTGAAAGTGTCTCACTGTGGTAAGCCATTGGATGCCTTTGCTGAGTAAGAACTACACCAATAGCATAATCAGAGGTGTCTATATCAATCTCAAATGGTTGCTACAAGTCAGGTAATGTGAACACTAATGTAGAGCAGAGGAGATGATTCAACTCAACAAATGCCTTATGTTGGGTTTGAGACCAATTTTTTTTCTTTAACTCCACCCTTGGTGACTTAAATTAAAGGCCAAGTGATATGAGAGAACTCCAACATGAACCTACGGTAGAAATTGGAAAGACCCAGAAAGCTGTAGAACTCTGTTGGAGTGGTTGGGACTGGCCAATATCAAATGACTTGTATCTTGGCTGGGTCCACATGCACACTCTGTTCATTAATGATGTACCCCAGATATTGAACTTTGGCCATGCCAAAAGTGCATTTCTCCAAATTGGCACACAACTTGTGTTGTCGCATGGTTTGTAGGACTTGTCGAATATGGTGGAGGTGCTCTTCCGAACTATGGTTGAAGATCAATATGTCATCTAAATACACCACCACGAATGAATTGGTGAAGGTTTGCAAGATGTTTTCGATCAATCTCATGAAGGTTGTGGGCGAATTCATCAACCCGAAAGGCATGACTAACCATTCAAAAAGTCCTTCCTTAGATTTGAAGGAAGTCTTCCACACATCGGAGGGTTCGATAGGCACCTAGTCATAACCAAAATTCAAGTCAATCTTGCTGAAATATTTGGACCCCTTGAGCTGGTCCAGAAGGTCATCAATCCATGGGATTGGGTACCTATTCTGGACAGTGATCTTGTTCAACACCTGATAGTCAATACAGAATCTCTAGGTCCCGTCCTTCTTTTGTACCAATATAATCAGGCTCCCTCAGGGTAATGAGCTTGAATTGATGTGCCCTTTCTGCAACAAATCTTGAATCTGCCTCTTGATCTTATCATTCTCCAAAATAGAGCATTAATAGATCAGTCCATTAGGTAGTGGTGCGCCCAGGGTCAGATCATTGGAGTACTTGACATGACAGTGCAAAGGTACCCCTATAGGTGAGGCGAAAATGTCCCTGTACTCCTCCATGACCTTATCCATGTGCTGCTACTGTGTGGAGGAGCCTTGTCTGGAAGCCGTGGCCACAAACTTCTTCTTGCCCCGAGGGTGAATCATAAGGAAAACAAATTTCACAGTTTGGGAAATGATCTTACTGCATTGCTTTGTAGTGATCAAAGAGATGGCGGTAGTCAGGGCTACCTCTAGTATCCTGTACAACTTATTGCCCAAAGTAATAATCACAGAGCAAGGTCTAGACTCATATACAACATGTCACTTCCACAAGTATGGTTTTCCTAATAATACATCACAAAATTCAAGAGGAGAAACATCACACAGTACCTAATTCGTGAAGGGCTTGATGCTGTAGGGAAGGTGACACTCTTGTCTGGCGTGAAGATCTCGTCCTTGGTGAATCCACCGGATGGTGTACGACTTTGGATGTGCTACCATCGGTAGGCCTAGCCGCTCCATGACATCATCTAAAATGAGGTTCTTTTGGCTCTCGTTGTTGAAAATGAACTGCATCAGAGAACCCTTCACCCACATCTATGAGTGGAAGAGGTGTTCCCCCTCCTTTGGATCTTCAGGCTCATTCTTCTAGATCTTAGTGGTGGCCACGGTGGCACTGGTCTCCTTATCAATGATCTTATTCCCTTTTTCATTCCCCTTGTCAGTTTCTGACTAAGAGTCATAATATGCGTTTGAATCAGATGCCTTCAACTCAGCCACTAGTGACTTCTTAGCCCAACACTCACTTGTGTTGTGAGTGGAGCTCTTATTCCCATGTCCATCTTGGTATTCGTGGTGTTTTTCTTTGCTTGCAGCTTCAGTGGGTTTTCCTGGGTCGCCCCTCCTTGGCTTTGGCCTTTGCTTTATGGTTTGGGGTGCCTTTTCCTTGCTTCTAATTCACATATCCAAAGTCTCGCTTCTTCTGTTTAAACTTCTGCTCAATCCAGACAACATATTGGCATGCCATGCCGAGCGAGGAGATGTCCAGGAACTCCATATCGTCCTAGTTATACTTGTTTAGACAGTCACCGTACTTGAGTACCAAATTCCACTCAGAATCCTTGATACCCAACTTTGTTCGGAGGGCATGGAAAAAATTTGTGAACTTTGACACATCCTGGTCCCTTCCCTGCGTGGTTCACTTTATATATTTATATTCATAGCTCCTGACAGGGTAATATTGTTCCTTGGTGGCATCTCAAAAAGAATCCCAAGTGGGTGTGGCTAAAAATAGTGAGGATTCCCTCTCATCCTTTTGCCCAAAGAAGGTTTCCCACCAGTCCTTGATGTGTGGGGCGTCTTTGAGAAGTGAAAAAGTAATCTTTTCCTGATTGGAAAAGTCATGAACTGAAAAAATATATTTCCGAAAGATTCAACCATTTATCTGCAACGTTTGCATCTATTTGGCCCTCAAATATGGGAATGTAAAAGTTAAATTATACCTTAAATGGAGTGGCACCTCCAGAGTGGTTGTTGGATGAAAATACATCACTTGTGGGTAGTCGTCGAAGGATCTGGGCAAAGTTATCCATCACCGCGTTCCTCTATCGGTCGAGGGCTTCCTCAAGCAATATTTTGATGGGATTTCTTCCCCCTTCATCTTTCTTTTCTTTTGCCGTAGGAGGTCATCGGGGTTTGCGAGGCTAGTTTTGCAAAGGTTCGACCAAATTGAGCCCTAACTCCTGATACGCTGAACTCATTGGGGACATGCAAAGAAAAATAGAGAAAGATAAGACCAATTTGATACCACTGATCCGAATTTAAACAGGAACACAAAAAAATACAAATATAACCATAAATACAAATATGCAACAAAAATAAATCTTCATTTCTTTAATATTTGAACATTGAAATATGCTTACAAACATAATGGAAATAAACTAGCTTGGGTGATGGTATCTTGTCTCTAAGAAGAGATGTGGCGGCTACATGCCTCTGAATTTGTGTTAAAATGAGGCTAAAGGGCCTATTTATTATTGAACAACAAGAGAAAACACTAAATAACCAAAACCCTAACCTCGGGAAATGTAACATCAAGAGTTTGTGGGCCCCATTGGGGTTAGTTGGGTAGCAAATTTCTTGGGGTCATAACTTGGTCATATTATCTCCATTTGGCACATATGATACCTTGTTGGAAAGGTGTCTCCGAGTACTACAAGATTTGCACAAAAAAAATTTGTTTAGGGGGTTAAAACTTCTTCGTAAGTTTAGGACCTGAAAACTACTAAAAATAGTTAATGCTGACATAAACAAGGAAACAGATGAAATCGGCTGGAGGTCTAGGTGGAATAGGCGGGTGGCCACCAATATCCACCTGGATCACTAGCTATAAAAGAAGCCTTATTACCCAAAGAAATAACTTTTCACCTTGGCTTCTCCCACAAGGCACTAGAGAGATAGAGATAGTTCTTTTGGAGAGAAATTAGTGGCTCTAACGCTCCACTATTGGAGCTAGTGGCATTCATTATATCAATGTATCTTGGGAATTTTGATTGATATTTGAAGCCCATTGGGCCAACACATTTTCATGTGTATATCATGAATGTTTTGATACTATTCTTTGGATGTTTGCAGTATATGTTCACATTCATATATACTAAAGACATTGAACTATTTCAGTGGCGTTGGTGCTCATCATTGAATATGTGTTTTACTTGTTGTAATGATCGTGCATCTATGTGAACTATTTCTCTTGATGACTAACGATTCTTCCTTATATATTCTTGTGTGTTTTTATTAGACTGGTACTATTATTTTTCTCCTAAAGACTCACTTTTGTTCCCTTCCAGTGTAAGAACCTTGGTACATTCTACAATTGAACACTTTAGAAGGTACAATTTCATGCTTATTCAAAAGTACATGCACACTACTCTCTTATGATAACTACTCATGCCGAGGCAAATATTTAAGTAAATGGTGGTGGGGCCTTATTTCCAAATGGGGAAGTACACCGTTACACCACTTGAGGGACATAATGAGCTAGTTGGCTTTGTAGACATTATTTTGGGAATTGTTTCTTAGAGGTTGATCATGGGTGTTATCAAGTGCATACATTAGTCGTCCCATCATATACACAGTTGGAGCTCCTTCCTTGTAGTCCAACTAGTGCATATGAATCTTGTAATATAGATGTACATAGTAGTAGTATAGGAACTAGTTTAGTAGCTACTAATTTTTGGACTTTGTATTTTGATGGTTCTAAGACTCAGGATGGCTCCAAAGTTGGTTGTGTCCTCATAGACCCACATAACAAGAGGTACATTTTATCATGTTGCTTGGAGTTCAAGTGCACAAACAACATTGTTGAATATGAAGCACTCGTTTTGGGACTGAAGAAGGGCATAAACCTCAAGGTGGAGGTCCTTAAGGTAATTGGTGATTCAAAGGCTATCACCCGTTAGGTACATAATACTATCCACTATGTTTTACCAAATTTGAAAAAGTACCAGCAAGAGGTATGGTGACTTATTTCTCATTTTAAAGTATTTAATATTATTTATGTTCCTAGAGTTTGTAATGCTGCCACAAATATATTATCCAATGTAGCTACTAGGATGTCTCCTTTAAGAGATGATTTTTCTATAGAGATTATTTATAAGCCATTTGTGCTCGATAACGTAACTAACTTTCATGTTTTCATGACGACCAATAGATACCACATTTCATGGGCAATGCAAACATGTTTAAGATGCAACCATTGAAGAATATGAGCACGATAATCTTGTGTAGGAAACAATTGAAGCATGGAAAGGGAATGACCTAAAGGTGTGGTGTCTTTAGAAAAACACTATGACTTGCAAAACCATTTCACAGAACTAGCTAACACTAAGACTCAAAACTCAAAGTCATCACATGAGCAAGGCAACTTGGGAACCCAAGACAATCTAAAGCATGTTAACCTCGGTACATGTTATTCTCCACAAGAACGACACACATTTATTAATATTTTCAAATAGTATTGAGATGTGTTTGCATGGACATATGATGATTTAAGAACATATGATACGCATATTATCCAACACGCAATTCCTATTAAAGAAGGGGTGAAGCCATTTCAACAAATGTTGAGGAAATTTCATCCAATGCTTGAGCCCCTAATCCAAAAGGAGTTAAGGAAGTTGTTGGATGCTCGAATCATCTTTAAAGTGAGACATTCTACTTAGTTTTCCAACTTGGTCCATATTGGGAAAAATTCTGGTGAGATACGCCTATGTATCGATTTTCACAACTTCAACTGGGCATCAAATAAAGATAAATACCCTGTGTCATCTATGGAGTAGATACTCTCTCTAGGTCGAAGATGTTCTCCCTGTTAGATGTGTTCTTCAAATATAATCAGGTGCTAGTAGCTGAACACGATCGTCTAAAGTCCACCTTTAAGACAAAGTGGGGGACTTTTGCTTTTAAGTGCATGCCATTCAGACTTATCAATGTTGACGCTACATTTCAAAGGGATATGGACATCGATTTTTGTGGCCTAATTGGACAAAGTGTAGTAGTCTACTTGGATGATATAACTGTATTTTCAAAGAAGAGATCAAACCATGTGCATCATCTAAAGAAAATATTCGAGCAATGTCGCAAGTATGGGATTTCTTTGAATCCTAAAATGAGCATCTTTGGTCTGTCATAAGGTACTCTCTGAGGACACATCATTGCTAAAAGAGGAATCAAGGTTGACTGGAAAATGGTCAAAACAATAGCTCAAATTCCTTTTCATGTGAACAAAAAAACTATGCAATCTTTCTTGGGGAAGATTAATTTCCTGCGTAAGTTCATCTCTGATTATGCACATATTGTTAGACCGTTGCAAGAGATATTAAAGAAATATGATATTTACAAATGTGATAAAAGGGAGAAAGATGATTTTTCCTCTAATAAGAAAGCTATCACCAATGCTCCTACATTGTATAATACAAATTATGGCAAGGATTTCCTTTTATATGATTTCACTTCTGGTTAATCTATTGCGACTGTATTAATGCAAAAGGATAATGAAGGAAATGAATGACCTATATATTTTATGAGTGTTGGTTTATAGGGCCAGAGTTGAATTACCCCATCATTGATAAATAGGTCTATGCAGTGTATAAGAAGGTTAATAATTTTAGGCCATATCTCCTTAAAGATCACACGATTATATATGTGCCTCATCCAACAATCAAAACACTCTTTGTGCAACAAGAGTTGGTTGAGAAGAGGGTGAATTGGATGACCTGTTTACAGGAATATGATCTCAAGTTCAAGCTAGTTCATATTGTTAAGGGCCACAACCTCTGTCAACTCGCAACAAAAGTAAGGGATTCTCCTAAAGAAGATCTCATAATATGGGAACAATAAATAGAAATGTACAATGTTGAGCAAGTCCCTCTGGCAAGTTCAACCACACCTTGGTATTCTAATATACGACAATATCTGGAGCATGGAACCTTTCCCGCACATTTATCAAATAAATAGAAGAGGGAAATTTGTCTTAAAGATCTATCTTACCACTTCGCACATGGAATGCTTTTCCGAAATCACCATAATGGTGTCTTGCTAAGATGTCTAGAGCCACGTGACACAAAAAGGGTATTAAAATATTTCAATGATGGACCAACAAGTGGACACTTTGTGGGTGATAAAACTGCACATAAAGTAACGATGGTTGGTTATTATCGGCCCACTTTATTAAGGATTCCCATCCTTATTCCTAGAAGTGCCCAACATGCTAGAGATGTGTTGGCCGATATCAAAAGTCAGTCATCCCACTGCTAGCAATAATAGCCAAGGAACCTTTCCAATAGTGGGGATTAGATGTTATTGGTGAGATATTTCCACATTCGTTGAAGCAATACCAATACATTCTAACAATAATAAATTATTTCACCCGGTGGGTTGAAGTAGTTACTTTAAGGCAAGTCTATGACTAGGAGGTCATTTGTAACACCCTCCTCCAAACCTTACCCAATTCACTGGTCCACTAGGGTAAATATGTGATGAAGAGCTGCTATTATATGACTCAAACTCCTAGGTAAAGTTAAGGAAGTGGAATCGTCTAACAAAAACTTCACTGGCCTCCCTTAGGAACTACAAGACCCCTAGAGGCTAAACAATCACTCCAGGTGCCCAAACCCTGAACTAGACTACTTTTTCACTGACGGAGACTCCTAGACATAGACATAACACTACTTAAATTCAATTGTAACCTTCAAGTCACATGGATGAACCTTCCTCCGAATGACTGTAGTCTACTTTACCTAGTTTTGTGCATGCGATGCCGATATCTAAGCCACTTTTTCAGGACTAGGATCCAAACCTTTGCATAGAACTTGATAGAACTTTCTAGAATGATAAAATACACCAAGACAAGGATATATATAAAAAGCTCAGTCAAGCAATTGACCTAAATAGGTCAAAATATGTCAGTCATTTCGTCAAACACATTAAGAACAAGTAATCTATAGGTTATAAATGCAAATATGAGCATAGGCGTTTCATACTTATCTGAGAATCACAAGGAAGGTTTGCCGCCTTCTCTCAATAGTTGTATTATAATCTATTAGTTCATACATTTATTAACCATTCATTTACTAATCTAAACATGATGAGAACCATAACTAAAGTTTGTCATAAAACCATGCTTATAAATAGCATATAACCACAATAATAACAAGGATAGAACAATCATTAAGGCTACATCATAAAAAATACAGTTTCTCATAAAATGCAAGAGGAAAATGGCTCTTATTAACATATGAAAAATCTAACCAAGTCAGGGACTTCAATGTACCACCAGACCATAGATTGGGCTGAACCAAATCTTCCTTTCAGCCAATCACCCCCATGCCATATTCCAAGCATGAATACAGGACTCACAAGAAAACAACCAGGGTTCCTCAAGCTTTATCGCATATCCCTCCATTACCAGTCAAGGGATTTCTAGGCCCTAAACCCTCATTATACAACCAACCTTTACCGAAATCTCGCCATTACTGGTCAAGGGATTCCTAGGGCCAAACAAAGAGACACACACTACCAAGATTTACCGCAATCCTGTGAAAACAAGTCAAGGGATCATTAGGATCTAAACAAGCTTGGATGCCTATGGATTTCTACACCAATACCTTGAGGAATTTTCTTGTCCCCACCCTCAGGGTTTATTGTGTATCCTGCCATTACCGATCAAGGGATTACTAGGCCCTTGGGAATTTTCTTGAGATGACCTCACCTGGTTCCAAAACCATCTGGAAATCCAAAGCTAAACCAAATGAAATAACCCTATCACACCATGGTTATTCGAAAATGGAAATAAAAGGCTAAAACCACTGCCGCACTTGGAAAAACCCATGCCAATGAAAACATGAGAATCAAATACACACATGCATGCCAGAACTAGCAAGGAAATCATACATGCAACTCGATACTTGCAAGTAATATTGTTGTAGCCACTTGATCCAACTCTTCCGTGCATTATCTTTTCATCCCTTCGATTCCTTTTCCTTCCTTTGCCTTCCTTTATCCAATGCTAGAGTGCTCCAAAATGCTCTAAGTGTGCAACAATATGAGAGAGAGAGAATTGAGAGATAGCTCCAAAACTAAACTGACAAAAGGTTGTGAACTGATCCTCATAAGAATTTTTATTAATGAGGCCTCTATTTTCTTCAATTTCCTATATCTTCCTTAAATTTCCTATATTTTCCTTCAATTTCATCCTCACATGCAACCCGTGACCTTTCACCATCATTTTCTCCTATTTTTCATTATTTCATAAATAAAATACCAAATAATTCCTCTGTCCTTTTCAAAGCCTTTGCCAATTTCCTTTATCCATGATAAACCAAATGAACACCCACTAGGATGTTTTTCCCAACATTAAGCTTTGAATACATGTCCCATGACCCTGGTTTTTATTTTTCCTTTATTAACTTTACTACATGAACTTTTAACTTGGGGTAGTTACAGACCCCTCCCCTTTAGGGGAACACTGTCCTTGGTGTTCTATGACACCTATGACCAGCAAGACCGCTGAAAACCAAAAAAAAACTACCCATGGAGCTTTATAACTTATCTCGATGTAGTATTTACAATATCAACCTACTGAAAAGCAAACCAACATGACAAACATAACAACGTGAAACCCATACAACTTATTGGAGCTTTATAACATAACTCATTATGATATTTATAATAACAACTATACATAAATATGTACACATACCAAAATTATTTTCCTTCACTAGTAAATAATAAAGGATACATAGCCTGCATCTGATACACCATCTCCCATGTAGCTTCATCAGGCCCTAAGTGGTTCAACTGCACTTCAACTTTCTCGATTGTTCGATTTCAAAGCATGAGCATCTTTTGCTGCAATATGCACCAAGGTTCCAGTTCGAATTCTCCTTCTGGCTCCAACTACAGTACAATCCAATCAATAACATGGTCAACATCTTTTACATATCTCTTAAGCAATGAAACATAGAAAACATCATGGAATTTCACTGTCGGAGGAAGTGGAAGTCAACAAGCCACTGGTCTAATCCTCTCAAGGATCTTTAAAGGCCTGCAATATCAGGATGCCAACTTTGAACATGACCCAATCTCAAGGATATATTCTTGTGCTTCATGTGAAAGTACACATGTTCCCCAACTTGAAACTCCTTAAATGCCTTGTGATGATCTGCATCTCTTTTTTCTGTCCCGTGTTGCCTTTAGATTTTACTTGATAACCTACATTTCGTATTCAATCTCTGGCAACACATCCGGTCCTATCAACACCCTGTTCACTAGTTCACTCAAACTGATAGGAGTATTACAAATCCACCCATAAAGTGTCTCAAACAGACTCATCCTCAATGACTCATGATACCCATTGTTGTAAGCATACTCTACCATGGAAGGTACTCTTCCCACTTTCATTGTTGATTCATAACATACATTCTCAACATGTCCTCCAAAATCCTATTGACCATCTCTGTTTGTCCATATATCTGTGGATGATAAGTTGTACTGAAGGCCAACTATGTACCCAAACTTGCAAATAACTCCTACCAAAACCTGGAAGTGAACTTGACATCTTTGTCTCACACAATCTTCTTCGAAACACCATGCAACCTCATTATCTCCCTAATGAATACCTATGCTACATCACTAGTTGAATTAGTAGACTTCACTGGAATAAAGTGTTCTACCTTTGTCAACCTACCAACCACAACCATAATAGATCCATGTTGTCTAGATGTCCTCAGAAAGCCTGTAATGAAATCCATGGAAATGACCTCCCATTTCCACTCTAGAATCGAAATTGGCTGTAGTAGACCACCTAGATGCCTGCACTCTACTTTTACTTGTTGAAAATTCAAACATCTAGCCACAAAATTTGCTACTGCCTTCTTTAGATTCGACCAATAGTAGAACTGCTTCACCACTTTCAATGTCTTTTGATATCCCAAATGACCTGAATATGGCTTAACATGAAATTACCTCAATATAATTTTCTTGATTTCACTGTTGTCTAACACATAGATCTTATCCCTAAATCTTGTTAGAAATTAATTAACAGAGAAATGAAATACACAAAATATTGTGAAAACACAAATATAGAGATGCATAAAATAAGAGAGACACAAATATACATGGTTCACCCAATTTGGGCTACATCCACGGAGAACCAACAATCCTTCATTATATATTATCCAACAAAATGAAGAGATATAAACTACAACATATTTGTTGTAATTTCCTCTTCGCTCTCACACAATCTCCTCTCTCTCTCTCTCTCTCTCCCAAAATAATAATACACAGCTATAATACAATTCCCTCATATAAACTGCAGGTTTCCTTCTAGGGAAAAAAACCTAAATTAACATAACTTCTACCGTCAGATCATCCGCCTAATGAACGACCCAGATTGACTACGAAATTACAATATTTTACAAGAAAAATTTTCATGTATTTTTAGCTTCAGGTGCATTGCCCCCGAACCCTTGACAGGCGGGGGGTAAAATTCACTGTCACCCCCCCTGGACCCCCCTAATGGAAATTAAACGGGTGGTGTTGCTACCCCGTTAGGATCAGGGATCCAACGTGGCTGAAACAAAAAACCTTTGAACCCAACAATAATTAGGCTCCACACCCAACAATATCCCACTTGGAGACTGATTATATAAACTCTTTGTTGCTTGACTTGCTGGAAAATGACTCCACTTCGACCTGGTTGTTTCTCGTCTTCACCATCATACTTGAATACCAATTGAAACTAATCAGAATCTCAATTTATCCCTAGTTACAACTTTTGTTAACATATCTGCAAGATTCTAGCTAGTGTATATCTTTTCCAGCTTCAACTGTCCATATTCCAACCTTAACCGTATGAAATGGTACTTGAGTTGTATATGCTTAGTCTTGGAACGAAATGTTGAGTTCTTTTCAAGATGAATGACACTTTGTTTAGTACTATATAACTTGCCCATCTCCCTCTTCTTGCCCAATTCATCCATAAACCTTTGTAACCGAATCATCTCTTTACTAGCCCCTGTAGCAACAACATTGTTTCCGTTGTTGAAAGTGAAACAATGTTTTGCAATTTTGAAACCCAACTAATAGTTGTTCCACCTGCAGTAAACACATACCCTATGGTGCTCCTCCTTTTATCTCTACCACTTTCCATATCTGTATCAACATATCCCTGTAGAGCAATGTTTGAACCACCAAAGCATAATGCGTGATTTCTGGTACCTCTCAAATACCTGAGAATCCACTTCATTGCTATCCAATACTCTTTTCCTAGATTGTTCATATACATGCTTAGAACTCCCACTGCATGTGCAATATTAAGCCTTGTGCAAACCACTGCATACATTAAGCTTGCAACTATTGATGCATATGGAACTTTACACATGTAATCCATCTCTTCCTGAGTCTTGGGACACATCTCCTTAATTAGTTTGAAATGGATAGCCAAAGGTGTACTAACTAGTTTTGTGTTCTGCATATTAAATATTTCCAACACCTGTTCTATGTCCTCACTCTAAGAAAATGTTAATTTGTGATTTTTCCTGTCTCTAGTTATTCGCATACTAAGGATTTGTTTTGCAGCACCCAATTCCTTCATTGCAAATGAATTTTCTAATTTTCATTTGAGCACATTTCTTTCCTACATGTTAGACCCTACAACAAGCATGTCATCTACATACAATATAAATATAATATAGCTACCATCATTTTTCTTTTTAAGATAAACACAGTGGTGAGAGTGACATCTAGTATAACCTTGTTCAGACATGAACCTGTCAAATTTTAGATACCATTGCCTTGGAGCCTGTTTTAATACATACAAACTCTTCTTCAATTTGCACACTAACTTCTCCTTCTCTTTGACTTCATACCCTCGTGGATGTTGCATATGTATTTTTTCCTCCTGACCCCCCTAGAGAAAGGTTGAATTTACATCTAATAGTTCAAGATGAAAATATTATGCTTCCATTAGACTTTAAATAGTTCTGATTGAAGTCATTTTAAAAACAGGGGAAAAAATTTCATCAAAGTTTATACCTTTATTTTGTGAAAACCCCTTCACCACAAGTCTAGCCTTATACCTCTCTTTACCTCCATATTCTTCCTTCAACCTGTAAACCCATTTATTCTGCAATGTTGTTTTACTTGCAGGTAACTTGACTAAGTCCCAAGTCTGGTTATGCATCAAGGAGTCCATCTCTTCTTCCATGGATTTCTCCCACTTCTTCTTGGTTTCTACATGAATTTCTTATTCATATCTTTCTAGTTCACCAGAATTAGTCAGCAATACATAATATAATGAAGGAGAGTATGGTTTAGGGGGTCTACTTATCTTGGTAGATCTTCTAAGACTGCTTTCAGGCGTTTGAGGTGGTTGTTTTTGTTGTGGTTGTTGTTGTCTTTGTTTTTATTGTTGTGGTTGCCGATCATTATGATTTTCAAGCACCTTTACTTTTTCTATGATCTCATCAAGCATTGTGTATTCTTTATTTTCTTTTCCATGTTTCCTTCCCTGCATCTAATCCTTATACAATACCTTTTCATTAAATATGACATCTCTGCTCCTAATATTTTTGTGATTTTCATAATCATATAAGCGATAACCAAAATCATTTACACCATATCCAATAAAGTTACATTTCTTCGATTTTTCCTCAATCTTTGTTATATTTTCTTTATTGATGTGGAAAAATGATTCACAACCGAAAGTATTTAAAAATGAGTAGTTTACCTTTTTACCTGTCCATGCATCCTTTGGAATACCACTCTCTAAGGAACTTGAAGGCTCTCTATTTATTTGATAAACAAAAGTATCTACAACATATACCCAAAATTGTATGGGCAATCCTTCATGCAATCTCATGCACCTTGCACACTCCATGATTGTCTTGTTCATCCTTTATGACACATCATTTTCCTGTGGTGTTCCTGGAACTGTCTTCTCTCTACGAATTCCATGCTCTAAACAGTAGCTATCAAATTATTTGCTGCAATATTCACCTCCATTATCTGATATGAGACACTTCAACTTATTTCTTGTCTCATTCTCAACCAAAGCTTTCCATTTCTTGAAAGTATCAAATACATCAAATTTATTTCAAATACAATAAATACAAGTTTTCCTAGTTGCATCATCAATAAAAGTAACACAATAGCGAGAGCTACAGAGAGATGATACCTGAGAAGGTTCCCATACATATGTATGCACAAGCTCTAATTTTCCTTCCCAACAATGATAAATCTGACTCTTTTTTATTTTCCATAAACACAATTTTCACATAAATCCAAATCAACATGCTTCAAACCTGGCAACAAATTTATTGAGTGAAGAATTTGCATCCCCTTCTCACTCAAGTGCCTGAGCCTATGATGCCAGAGTGTTGTATCTGCTCTTGTGGAGACTAAAGCAATAACAAAAAATTAAATACTATTGCATAAATACACTGAACCAAACTTTTTCTCATTTTTCTATTACCAGGGCTCCTTTAGTGACCTTCTAGGTTTTGTTTGTAAAACTACTTAGCATTTCCTTGCTAAGGATGGCACCAACAACATCATCAAACTTTAAATTACTAGATCCATACACAAAGTTACTAATAGACATAACTAGGCCATCCCAAATTTCTGGCAATGAGCATAGAAATAACAGAGCCCTAACTTCATCATCAAAATTTACCCCTACAAAACTTAATTAGCTGGTAACCATGTAAAATTCAGTTCAATGATCAACGACAGGTCAACATTCTAACATCTTCATATTAAATAGATTCTTCATAAGAAATACATTATTTGAAGCCAAGGGTTTCTCATATATTTTGGTCAATGTCGTCATTAAACCTTCTGTTGTCGTTTCCTTTGAAATGTTGAATGCTAGACACAAGCATATTGTTCCTAATGCGTTTTTGTCAAGAATATCCCATTTTGCGTCCATCATACTCATCGACTTCTTTGATTTTTTGCTCAATGGTAGCTACAGATCTTTCTGATACAGATTATCTTCCATTTGCATATTTCACAACTCGTAGTTTTTACCATTAAATTTCTTCACCTGAAACCTACCATCTTTTTCCATTTCTACCACTCGAACTAGGAACCCCTCTGTTGCGAGTTTATTAGCCAAATAAACCTTCGACTATGATACCAGTTGTTATAAATTAATTAATGGAACAATTATATTCATAAAATATTGTGAAAACACAAATATAAAAACACATAAAACAAGAGAGACACAAATATATGTGGTTCACCCAATTTGGGATACGTCCACGGAGAAACAACGAACCCTTCCTTTTATATTATCTAGAAAAATGAAGAGATACAACTTACAACAGATCTATTGTAATTTCCTCTTTACTCTCACACAACCTCCTTTCTCTCTCTCACTCAAAATAATAATATACAATCGTAATAAAATCTTGTCATATAAACCGAGGGTTGCCTTCTAGGCAAAAAAACCCTAAATTAACATAACTTCTACCGTGAGATCATCTGCCTAATAAATGACCTAGATTGAGTACAAAATTACCCATGCCAATGAAAACAAGAGAACAAAATACACACATGCATGTACCATGCATGCCAAAAATAACAAGTAAACCATACATGCAACTCGATAGTTCCAAGTAATACCATTGTAGCTGCTTGATCCAACTCTTCCTTGCTTGATCGTTGCTTCCCTTTGCTTCCTTGTCCTTCCTTTGCCTTCTTTTTTCCAATTCTAGAGTGCTCCAAAATTCTCTAAGTGTTCAAGAGTATGAGAGAAAGAGAATAGAGAGAGAACTCCAAAATTGAACTAACAAAAGGTTGTGAACTGATCGTCAAAAACCTTTTTATTAATGAGGCCTCTATTTTATTCAATTTCCTCTATTTTCCTTTAATTTCCTCCTCACGTGCAACCTGTGACCTTTAACATTCCTTCTCTCACATTTTCCATTATTTCAAATAAAATACCAATTAATGCCTCTTGCGTTTTCAAAGCCTTTTCCAATGCCTTTGCCAATTTCCTTTAGCCATAATTAACCAAATGAACACCCACTAGGATTTTTTGCCCAACATTCAACTTTGAATACGTGTCCCATGACCTTGGTCTTTATTTTTCCTTTATTACCTTTATTACATGAAATTTTAACCTAGGGCTATTACATCATTTAATTTCCAAAGCAGAATATCATAATCAGGTTTGGAGTTCCAAAGTCACTTATATTTGATAATGCAACTTACTTTTGTTTTTTGAAACTTTATGAGTTTGCATTAGAAAATGGTATTGTTTTGAAGCATGCATCAAATTATTATCCATAGGGAAACGGTTTAGTAGAGTCAACTAATAAAAATATTATTCACATAATTAAGAAAATCGTCTTCTCTGAACAAAGGAATTGGCACAATGCTTTGGTGAATGCACTATGGGATGATCATGTAACTCCAAAACCCTCCCTTAGAACCTCTCCATACTTCCTTATATATGGTAATGAAGTTATCATGCCACCAAACATGTATCTCCCGACCTTGCAACTCTCCTAAGAGTGCCAAGGTAAACCATGTTTCTGGGTTCAAAGTAGGATAGATAGATTGCTTAAACATGAGGAAGAAAGGCTCAAAGCTAGATAAATATTTGTCATTCATCGAAACCATATCAAGTGTTGGTTCGATAAGAAATCCACGAGGAATAAGATTTTTGATGTGGGTGACTTAGTATTGAAGTGGGATAATCCCATGAAAAGAAAGGCAAACACACGAAGCTTCAACCACTGAGTGAGCCAAGATATTTTACTTACAGATGCATCATAATTACATATAACAAAGCTAATTAACCATGGAACTAAAAAAACACAGAAACAATGTGGAAATAACCAAAAGACATAAAAACCATGACACAATGATTTTATTATGGAGCTCGTCCAATTTGGACTACGTCTTCGGGCCCTGCGCAATAGTGGGGAAGCCTTCATTCATTAAGTGGCATAAAAAGAGATAAAAGTAAAAGCAATAGTCTTTACAATCCTTATACCTCCAAGATGGAATATGGACAAAAAAATGGAGAGCCCAGATTCAGAAACATACAGTACCACTAAACTTGTGGCAAAAAATCGTGCAAAAAACCTATCCAAACACCCAATTTGGATAATTGGGCCTTCTGTAACTTGTCGGAACCTCCCTGCTGCTCAAGGTGAGGTCCCAACTTGCTGCTAGGGTCAGGATCTCCTGCACAGTCAACTTGATCTGAAAGTCACTAGTGAGTGACCTCAGTTAGTTAATTAATGAATGTAGGTATTACAGACTCATGTACTGTTGTGTGTCTTTGTTATTTTAGGCAACGGATCGATCAGATTGCAAAATACACAGACACTGGAAGAATGGAAAATAGTAAGAGAAACACAGTAATCAAATGAAAGAACACAATGGATTTAATAAGGAGTTCACCCTATTCTCTGAGGCTACGTCTCCAGTCCAGCTTTCAGTGGTGGCCTTCCTTTATTGCCTCTTTAAATCATAGATTTATAATGAGAAGCTCAATTTGAGTCTCCTGAAACAGATAATGCTTGGTAGGGTGTTTCTTGGATTCCCCAAGCCACTAGAGTGCACAAAATATTTCCCCTTTCCAAGTATTGACCTCTCTGATCTTTAATGGGAAGAGCCCAATGTGGTGCTCAATTCCCCTACAAATCCTCACAGGGATTTGCTTGAACCTCTCAAGCCTTCTTTCTTCTCGATGCTGCCTTAGGTCAACTCGGCTCTCTGTTTCCTACTTCTTGCTTCACTGTCTTTTCTTTTCTCTCGCTCTCTCTGTCTTCTCTCTTCATGTTCTGTTCTCTGTTTGTTCATGGATTAAAGCCAATATGTCCTTGACTATTCGATTCCCCTTCCGCCCCTTCGGTTCACCTGCTGTTGTTCATTTGGAGTTCCCTGCCTCTGCGTCATCGCCATCATCCATAGGGAAGTGGCCACTTCTCCTCTCACGAACTGTGCCAACTCTTCCTCGATGGTTCGGTAATTTAGGTACACTGTAGAATGATTCATCTGCCAACTCAGCGGTCAAATTTGACTTCAGAAGTTTACATGTCGCGGCTTAATTCCCCTACCAAATCTGGTTTTCCCATCGAGCGTAATCTCCACTGTCAAATCTAGAGCTCGCAGATCCTATGGTGTTCGCTCATTTCGCACCATTGACTTGCTTGACCGTTAGCGTGCGATGAGAGGTGGTTTTCTCTCTCATCCGCCGGACACGTGTCGTGCGCTGAATGGAATCGCTCATTTTCAGCCAAATCATCTTATCGCCCAAGGATGCCCCCGATATACTGTTGGTTTTGGAACGTAGGACCCACCTTTCATCTGAGCGCTTTCCCCATGGTTTCCCGGCTTCCCATGCGACCGTATGCTCAGGGCCTTTCCTTTTCGAGGGGTTTTGCCCAGAGATGTGCGATTAGCTAATCGTGCATCAGAAATGGCCTCCGTTTCCTGATCTAGGCTTCCTAACTGCTAGTTTTTCCTCCTGTGTGGTCTCCATGGGCCTTGGTCAGCGCGCTTTGACTGAGGTCCTCGTCGTTCCTTGCTGGCTGCAAAATGTCACTATCCATAGGTCTTCCTGATCGCTCTTTGTTCATAAATTTCTGAGGTCTGTCGTAATTTGATACAATCATGGTACTTTGATGATTTTTCATGGATCCCATTCGGATCACAACTCTGAGTTAATTGGGTTGTTATCTCTCCCCTTTCTCTGACACAAAAGGGTCCTTTAACTAAGCATGGCATCAAATCCTCAACTCCCTCACAGTGCTGAACAACAAACCAAGTTAAGTAGGCGGGATTGTCTTTATGACCAAGGATCTCAGGCCTGTATGATATATGGTAGCCACCCTTACAAATATGGTGCGGAACTCCTTTAATTGTGTGTTGTAACCGACGGCGGTTTACAATTGACGTTTCCCACATCGATGTTCCTAATCGACGGACATACCAACCCATGAATCAAACACCCTACGATAACGATGGACCTGACGGGAGTATTAATCATAATATATAACATCTCGCATCTGGGAACCCCATTGCAATTGACACTTAAACCATCGACGTATTTACCAACCTTGTGTTCTATGATAAACAGACCCACCAGGATTATAAATTACAATGTATAAGATATCGCATCTGACAGTCCTATCACAAAATTGCGATTAACGCTTACAGTTGGGACCACTTTGTAAACACTATCCCTTTTTGCAATTGCAACATGCAATATATCACCTTACAACTAAGCTCTGTCAGGGTTGAATCATAACCACTTGTCCAATTCTGATATGCGATATTGCAATCGCAAACCGACAATGTTTGGGGCCGATTCTTTAAGGCACTTTTTCCTCTTGCACCAATATGCAATATGCGAGACCTAATGGAAAAATGCCACTTGGCACTTCCCCATTCACTGAGACCTTTTCCATGTCATCTCTTCCAACCCTCTGGACAAGTCAAACTTAAACTTTGACTTGCTCTAACTTCTTCATTTGAACTTAGATTTGAGTGTCATTCACACTGTTGGAATCAGGATGACGAGCACTTCGATTGGATGCTAAGTTTTTCCAGATTCTACCACTTTGAGTTTTGAGCCTTTTACCATGCCACTGGTACTTTTTGAAGATCCACCTAGATAAATCCTCCCCACTAAGAGCTTTTGGACCACCAAAATCTTTTTCAGTCAATTGGCAAGTGAGAAAATTACTCCCTCACTTTTTCCTTCTCCATCCATCGAGATTTACTTGGATGCATTCCTTTGAAGCCAACACGAATGTACTACACATCTCCCCATCGTGAAGTTCTGGTTTTCCAGTCAAGTATGATATCTTTGGGAAACTTATCTAGATACTCTGGTGCAAAATAATCAGTTGTGGAAATCTGTGTAACCTCTTTAGTATCCATAATCAATGGAGGTTCATAAAGATTTAGGTTTTCAACATTTACTACTGATTACATTTGCATATAAGCAGGCAAGTCAATACAAAAAGCATTTTCTTCAATCTTTGCCAATATGGTGAAGGGACCATATCGAATGGGTGTCAATTTCTTCCCTTCCCCTTTCATTATTTCCTTGCTGATGTGGAGCGATACCTTGTCCCCAACTTGGAACTGATGGTCAACTTGGTGCTTATCATGTCAAGATCTATGCCGAACTTGACTCTTCTCCAACTACTCTTGTACTTCCTAATGAATCACCTATATCTGTTGAATAGACTTTTGTGCTTTGTCCCTATCATCTTGTCCATTGCCATCCTTCTCTTTCCCAAATACCATGTCCAAGAGATCTCTTGGTAGATAGCAAAAACATGTCTCAAACGGTGAGCTTTGTGTAGATGAATGTGCTGCTCAATTATATGCATGCTGCACATAAGGAATTTGTTCATGCCACAACTTTGGATGTTTTCCACAATAGCCTCGCAACAAGTGTACCATGGTTTGGTTGACAACTTTTGTCTACCCATAGTCTATGGATGAAATGTCATACTTCTTGTCAGCTTAGTGTCCATCATTCTCCACAAGTTGGTCCAAAATACTCCAAGAAAGCAAGAGTCTCGATCTAACACAATAGATGTGGGCAACCCAAAATGGCCCCAAACATGTTGAAAAAAAAGATAAGTAGTCTTCTCAGCAGTGACCTCCTTTTCACAAGGCATTAAAATACACATTTTACTAAAACAATCCACAACGACATACAAATAGTCGTGACCTTTCCTATACAAAGGAAAACCTCCTACAAAGTCCATGGACACACTTTCCTATGGTAGACTTAGAATAGGGAGTGGTGTGTAGAGCCCAATTTTTCTATTAGAGGACTTTGAAACTGAACAAAACACACAACCCTTTACAGAGTGAGTCACAATGTTTTTCATATGAGGCCAAAAGCAAAACCTCTATAAATGACATAAAGTTTTCTTGACTCCAAAATGACTAGACACCAGAGAGGTATGAGCCTCTCGGATTACATGAACCCTTTCATCAATGGGTATGCACAATTTTCCAAGGTGGTACAATAGTTTCCCCTACAAGTAGTAATTATCCACATGCGATCCACGAGTCAATTTTGCATATATCTCTTTAAAATCACTATCGTTAGAATATTGTTCAACATAACTTTCTAATTATAAAGAAACATTTTTCAAAACCACAGATGCAAAAATAGGAGGGCGAGAAAGCATATTTTCTACTTTGTTGCTAATGCCCTTCTTGTATATTATTACCAAATGAAATTGTTGGAGGAATCCCATCCATCTGAAGCGACGGGCTTGCTGAAGCTTGGTCTTTGACTGAAGGTACTGCAAGGGTTGATGATCCATATGGATGATGGTCTCCCTTCCAATCAGGTAGTGTTTCCACTTCTTTACGCTCTGAACCAATACGTACAACTCCTTATCATACGTGGGATGATTCACAACATCTTGGGATAAAGTCTCCGAATGGTAACATACACGCTTTCTTTGCTGCATCAATATAGTGCCCATGGCATATCCGCTGGAATCCATTTCAATCTCAAAAGGTTATTGAAGGTCTGGCAAGGCTAGCACTGGTGTTGTGCTCATCTTCTCTTTTAGCATGTCGAAGCATTTCTGTTGTTTTCCTCCCCATTGAAAGGCCTACTTCACACTGGTCAATGCGTGCATGGGGGCTGTGATAACATAAAAGTTTGCAATGAACCTTTTCCAATACTATACCATGCCGAGAAAACTTCATACTTCTGTATCATTTGTGGGCTCAGACCAATTCATAATCGCCTCCATTTTAGAAGGATCTATCCTCAATTGTCAATTACTAACTATGTGGTCTAAATAAACTAGAGAGGTCTTCCCAAACTCACACTGAGATAGTTTCAAATACAATTTTTCATTTTTCAGAACATCAAGAACTTTCTTTATATGACACACAAGTTCATCCCAAGTCCTACTATACACAAGAATATCATCCAGATATAAAAGCGCAAAGTGATCAAGAAAAGGCCTAAAAAAATCATTCATTACCCTCATAAACGTGGTCAGAGTGTTACACAGTCTGAATGGCATCACCATCCATTCGAAAAACCCCTGTTTGGTTTTGAACGCAGTCTTCCAAACATTTTTCTCTTTAATTCTAACCTGGTGATATCCACTTCTCAAATCCCGTTTTGTGAAATAAACATCATTCTTCAACTGATCTAACAATTCATCAATGCGAGAGGGAGGGTATTGATTCTTCACCGTAATATTGTTTAGCACCCTATAGTCTACGCACATTCTCCATGTCTCATCTTTCTTTGGCACTAACTCGATCAGTGAGCCACAAGGAGAAGAACTCGGTTCGATGACTCCCTAATTTAATAGTTCCTGCACTTGTTTCTTGATCTCCTCCATCTCGATAAAAGCCATCCTGTACATTCCAACATTCAGTAAAGGAGAATCTTGTTGTAAATGGATCTCATGTTGGATTTATTGTTTCGGGGGCAATCCTCTCGGTTCCTGAAACAATCCATCACGGTTAGAAATAATTTCAAACAATTATTTCTTATGATCAGGATTACAACCTTTGAAAGCGTCAGCCATCTCGACCTCTTTTGCTCTCACTATCATAAGCATGCACCCTTTGTTGGAATTAACCAATTTTTTAATCTATCTTGTGCTTACAAGGCTAGCATTAAATTTTATATGATGAGCTCTAACTATATATTCTACCCCATCCTTCGTGAGGTGGTATTTGTTTTCGCGCTGAAAGAAAACTGTCTTTTTACTCATATAGATATGGGCTTCCCAAGATAATTCCACAGATGTCCAAAGGCACTACATCTAACTCTACCCCATCAACTAATTCATAAGTAATAACAAATCTAGCCCTACATTGCTTGGTGATCCACAATTTAGCTTTATCGCTTACCCAACCATGCAGGTATGGACTCGGATGAGGCTTAGTTTCAAGGCCTAAATTTTTCACTAACGACTCTAAGATTAAGTTTGCTTGGGAACCTGAATCAAACAGAGTTTCCACCTTTGTATGTTTTATGACAACTCTAATGTGGAATAACTCAATTCTCTTTTTCTCATCACTTACAGGCTCATTCAAATAACTAGTAATTGCAATCAAATTAGAACATTCATTAACATAAAGCGTACCTCTTGCACCCAGGGCTGTGATCAATGTCTCATCACCAGAATTTGATCCAAGGTCTTGCATTGTTGTCATTGTCTTTTGCTTCCCTTTTCCAATAAATCTCTTCGATCTCAACTCAAGATGTAGCTTCCATCAGTGGTCCTCTTCGTGGCCATCTTTCTTGCAATGAGTGCAAGACGATGTTGCTCCATCCCCTTTCTTGGTTGTGAAAGTCTTCTTATCCTTCCCTATTCCTTTCTTATAGAATTTTCCATGTTGAGGTTTGAATGGTGTCTTCTGTCTTAATCATCATTGTCATTCTTACCTCAGATTTCAAGATGAATAGCCTCTACGCTAGCCACATCAATTATAGTAGGCTCGAACAATAATAGTGAGTGTTTGATGTACCTATGTAGCACACCTACATACTTAGTTACAGTCTCAGGTGAATCTAATGAGATGCCCAGATTCAGTGCTTGTTTATGAAATTCATCAGTGAAGATTTGCACATTCTGACCCTTACCTTGCCTTAGATATTTCCATTCCATAAGTGCCTTTTTTAATAACCCAAAGGGTAAAATTGGTCTTTCAATGCAGAAATAAAATTAGACTAAGAGGACAGAAGGTTACCTAACTTTGTGCTTCCCTTCTGTAACTTACTCTCCCACCAAACTAGAGTAGTGTTGCTTAACCAAAGAGATGCTAATTGGACTTTCGCCTCATATTCTTCGATCTGTTGGATCTATCAGTAAAACTCTATTTTTTTGATCCAATTATTGAGTTTTTCTGAACTACACTCTTCATTGTACACGGGTAGGTCAAACTTTACGTCTAACTTGAAGAACAATTTCTTAGAGGTATTCTTGGAATTTCGATGAGAGTGATGAGAACTATCACTGGAAGAAGGAGAGGGAGGAGGACCTTCTCCACCGCCTTCACGATTTGCTGACCCATGGTCATCAACATCCTTCTTCTGATGCCCAAGTACCTTCTCATACTCTGCGAACACCTTGTCTACTTTCCGTTTCATATTGTAGAATAGCTTGCGGAAATTACATTCCTCTTCCCATCAAGCTTCGCGATTGGCCATGTTTCTTCTTCATTGTGTATGTCCTGCTTCAGGATTAAAGGAATTAAGCGTTGCTTCTCCTTTTCACAGCTTGTTCACAGTTAACATAATCTCTTGCAATTCACATCTACAAAGACCTGCTCTGATACCAAACTTGATCCAATATGTTTTACTTATAGATGCATCGAAATTACATATAACAGAGCTAATTAACCATGGAACTTAAAAAGAACATAAACAATGTGGAAATAACTAGAAGAACATAAAAACCATGACACAATGATTTGATTACAAAGTTCTTCCAATTTGGACTACGTCTTCAGGCCTTGCTCAATTGTGGGGAGGCCTTCATTCATTAAGTGGAATAAAAAGAGATAAAAGTACAAGCAACAGTATTTACAATCCTTTTACCTACAAGCTAGAAGATGGACAAAAAATGGAGAGCCCAGCTTCAGAAACAAACAATACCACTAAACTCCTAGCGAAAAATCATGCAAACACGCCTGTCCAAACACCCAATTTGGATAATTAGGACTTATGTAACTTATTGGAACCTCCACACTGCTCAATGCGAGGTCTTGGCCTACTGCCAGGGTTGGGGTCTACTACACAGTCAATTATGAGTTAATCATGTCATTCTCTCTGTTATCACTCTGATTTTCCCAGAAGTTGTAAGAAGGGGAAAGGGGTCTGAGGTAACCACAAACCAATCTTTTAGATACAGAATCTTGCCAATATGTATCCAGAGAGGGCTCTCTCTTTAAGTTTTAGCTTTGTTTTATAAGGTTTTAGGCTAGTTATTAGGGCTTGAGGTTTTGTTTGAATTTGTTGGTGAATTTCAGTAGCAAAGGGGTAGAACTGAATAGTTTAGTCCATTGGGCTAATGGAGTTAGGGAAAATGGCTCAACTAGATTTGGTTTCTCAATAAATGATGGTTTGACAGGGAAAGATAGCTGAACAGGGAGCAAATAGAGACTTAAAAAGATGGGATGGGTTTAAAGGGTTAAAGGGCAACTAACAATCCTTCAACATACTTTAAGAGAGCAGAACATGACTAACCATCAATAAAGAGAAATTAAGAATTCTTTATTAAATGATTAAGATGAATAAACTAGGAAACAGGAGAAATTAAGAATTCTTTGTTTATGCTAGTTCAGGAGAAAACATTGAGAACAAAAACGATTGAAGACAGATTGAGAACAAAAACGATTGTAAAATAATCAGTTTTACAGCAATGTTAAAGAATCCACACCCAATACTTCGAACGGGGGTGCATTTATACAAAAATTTTACAATGAAATATCTCATAACAAAATGAGATATAAACTGAGATGACTAATCACATCTTTCAAGAAAATAGGGCCAGAAGACCTCGTAGATGACAGATGAGGCAACCGAATGGTTTGTTGTCCCTATTCTTGAGAATGTGATGGAGTTAGGCTCTATGATCTGGTCTCTTGTTGTCCTTGGTGTAATTATGTGTTGGCTACTCTATTTTGATCGTCCTACTGATACGCTTTACCTGCATCTGATACTCTTTACCTGTTGATCTCTTTTCATCCTATTTACCCTTATTGATTGGAGTAAAAATCAAAATTTACTTTACCAAAGATAAATTACAAAATTTCAAGCATTTTTTCCCACCATTTTGGCTGTGGTATTTTGGTTTTCTGAAGGTTTCTAGGCTATCATAAAGAACTCGGCTCGTAGGGAGTGCTTTTATTCCTGATGCACTTGTCGATGAACTTGCTTAATTCCCTACATATTTATCCAATTTATCCACATAATCTCTATGTTTCATTAATTTGTCATTAATCACTAAAGGACTTAGTAGCCCTTTACTTTGCAAAACAACAAACTTCTCCATGAAAGAGTTAATCTCTGCCTGCATATCATGACATCTTCTTTCTAAATTCTGCATCAATGTTTTCTTGGTTAATACCCTTTTGATTTCCAAAATGGTTTCTGTTTTATCTGTGATGCCAAATTCTTCTAGCTGTTTCTTGTTCCTGGTATTCAAAAAATGTATGAGCCTATTGGCTTCCTTAGGCATTTGTCATAATTGTGCTTTTTTCCTTTGAATTTCTTCCTGGGCTGTCTTCACTAGATCAATCTGCTGAAAAATTACTTGGATGGATGGCCAAACAGATTAAGTGATGTTGGCCCAAAGAATTTTCTTGATTTCTGCTAGAGGCTTGTCAAAAGTGAGATCTTTTTCTAATGTTTTCACCTTATTCTCTAATGTTTTAATCTCTCTTGTTTTTTCTACAACATTTATCTTTGAGAGATCATAGCTTCATTCCAGCTTAGCAAACTGTTCTTTTAACCTATTTAACTTTGAAACTTGTAGTCTCATGTCCTCCATTGACTTTATTAATTCTTCTGTGTTCAAATTGGCACTGTTGCCCTCTGCTGTCCCTATTGGTTTTGTTGTGAGCACTTCTGTTGTGACTAGTGGAATGTTTGGTGCTAATGCTTTCCCAAGTGTAGAAGGGATTGCTGTTGAGACTACTGGTATTACATCAGGAGGCTGAGAGGTCGACTCTCCCTGCTTGTCCTTCAGTGTTTTTTCTAGTCCTCGTTCTGTCTCATTCAGTCTCTCATTAAGCTTTAAAAGTAAATCCATCAACTCTTCTTCAGATTTCTGCTTTATAATCTCAACAGTTTGTTGATGTCTTGAAGGAGGCAGCTTTAGCTGCTTCCACAAGGCAGTGATATCTTTATCTTTCTTTTTTATCAATGCTTCTACACCCTTCACATCTTTGGGATCATGTCCCAATTCAATAATAATTTCTTCTAAAGACTTTATTCTGTTGTCTTTAGCCAGGGAGGAGGCTTTCTCCAAGTGTAGTTGGGCCGTTGTGTTATCCAAAGAATTTTGTAACCTATGGGCCATCATTGCCTTACTAGTCAAGGTTGAATAGATCACTTCTCTAGTTTGTTTGTGTAATTCAATCTGAACCATAGGATGAATATCCTTTGCCATGACCTCCAAATTTGTTCTGATATAATCTGCTGTTGACTTAGGTTGTTGCACTTTAGGCTTGAAGTAGCTCATTATCATTTTTCCCTCTTTAATGTCATAGGCTGACATTAATCTTTGTTGATTTGTGGGGGCCATTTTCAAATATTTATTGTAAATTTGAAGTCTCAATGGATCATTCTTGGCTTTGATTTTTGTAAATGATTTCTTGATATCTATGGCATCTTTCATTGGTGGTCTGTAAGATGATACCTATGCACTTTGCTGCCTTTCTAGCTCCTGTCTCTGTGAGCTAGTGGATGTTCCGCCCACTAGAAAAGTGTGCTGGCTATTTACTGCTTCTCTCCTCTGACTATATGTAGTCTCTTCCACAATTCCTCCTCTGAAATGGGATTTAACCTTTGCCTTTTTGTTCTAGACTGCTCTGGGGGTCCACTGGCAGGGGTAGCTACTTCCTTGTCTCTCTTTTTATTCCTTTCCTCATTCAGAGGAGTCTGCAAGTTTGGAGGTCCTTCCCCATTGGTTTGAGTTGGAGGAGTTGGCATTTGGACCTGTTCTTTGGAAGTTTCATTTTGCTTAGACATTGTAGAGTGTTGTGTGACCTGAATACTCGTTTCTAGTTCTTTACCTTTTGATGACCTTGTGCCTTGTGTGCTGATTTCCTGTGAAGTTTGCTGAGAGGTTCCAGCAATAGCTGCACCAATTCCTGATCTTTGTACCTACCCAAAAGAATCCAGGTCAAGTGTTTTCTCAAAATCTTTCATAAAATTCTTAATATTGGCCTGCTCACTCTCATTTTCTACTAAGGTCCCTTCTATCCATTCATCCAGATTTGCAAACTCTTTAATCTCTGGGATCCTATGGTTTATGTATGGAGAAAACCTGTTCTTTGTTCTTCTATCACATATAAAGTTGTTAGGGTCATATGTTACCCACCTTAAACTCCTTTGTAACTTAATATGATCTTCTAAAATTATTTCAGCTTCTCTCCATGCCTCCCTAGTGTTGCAGACAAAAGGGCCTAGCTGATTCTTAATTCTAAGCTAAGCTTTCTTCTTGGCATTACAAAAATGGACTAGGTGTGCATTTATCATTTTCCTGAAATATTCCAATGCAAAGAGTCTCATTGGAACATGCTTTGGTAGCTTAAAAGGGCAGAGCTCACACCCATAGATCCTGATTTCTACATGGTTCTTATATAGGTACTAGTCACTTATCCTATACTGCTTAGAGAGCTGGAGGATTTTCTTCATATTACCATTGATCCTAGGAGGGGAGACTCCTATCAACAAAGTGGTTGTTGGATGGACAAATAGATCTATGAACTCATTGTAGGTGTAAGGGGTCTCGAGGGACTTATGGAAAATGGGACTCCAAAATATGATAGATCTGGGATTTCCTTTGGTGTCAAGCTTCCTAACGTGGAAAGGGAAGTTTTCCGACTGATAATACAACATAAGATGATAGATGAAAGTGGTATATTTGAAGACTCTTTCATTGTCCAGTCTTAGGAATTGATCATGAATCTTATTGGCAATGTAGGAAGCATAGTCATACTTAATAGCAGGTGGTTGTCCGAGAGTAAAAATTGACAACAACACTAGGGTTACTTCATCAACATATTCGCTAGTGTTGAATCCCATAATTAAAGATATCATATCCACTATAAGTCTGCCCTTATCTGTGAAAAAGGACTGTACATAAGGAGGGGGGCTTTTGGGGTGATGTTTTTCTAACATGAAGGTTTGGCAGATGCGAATGAGTTCTGATTGGGGTATTTCAGTGGATTTCTCAAGTAAATATCCCATAGAAAGGGGAGTTAGGGCTTGACCAGGGGAAAATTGTAACATTTCATTTATGGATGCAGCTATTATGGGGAAAAGAACTTTTTTTCTTGGGGACATAACAACTGTTAGGTTTGGATCATAATTTGGTTGGCATTGATGAATTATATCAGGGAAAACATGGACTCAAGGAAGAAAATACCTCGGAAGGTTGGATTCCCACAGTCCCAAGATATCTGAGCCATATAGGTAGTTATCTCTGGATTGGCAAAATACCTTAAGATGATTCTGGTTAGTGGATAGGTCCTTTATTTCGAAGTCTTTATCTGCAAGAGGCCGATAGTCTAGGTCCTTATGAGGGGCATTGAGAGGTGTGACGTTCAAAATAGCAGGGGTTTCCATTTCTGGTTCTTGTGGATTTAGAAATGGAATTTGGGTTTTCTGTGAGAAAATATGCCAAACAACAGGTTTGGGAACCTATATAGTGAAAGAAATTTTGGGCTTGTACTGAATTTAGCCATTTCTTATGGAATTTTCAGTGTAAAACCAAAACTTGCAGGGTTTCAGTGAAATTGGATAAATACCTATAATGGGGAAGTGGACAGTGTGATGGCAGGTTGAATAACAGGTTCCGGAGTGTGTCGATGCAAATTTTTTGACCAGGTGGCGATTGGAAAGCTTTAGCAGTTGACTAGGATGTCACTTTGCATGGGAGCATGGGCTGCTGTATAAAACATTGAAAATGACATTCGTTGGTTTTATTTACAAAATCTAGGTTAGCGGGGTTTTAGCTATTGGGCAAATGCCATAGGTACGACAGGGCAGGTTATCGTATGCAGCAGTATGGTGTCGCACAACTTTTGGGATCGGGCGATATTCGACTGGGAGCCAACGATCCCATTGATTGCATGACGCGTGGTGGAGGTACGGGATGGAAACCGCTTGGTGATCACGCGTTAACGCACGGTCACCAGGGGGCGTGATATCAATAACGATCGTCGGATGAGGGGAGCGCGATCGGACGAGTGATATGGAGAAACTTTTACTGCGGCGGGCCCAATATAATTAAAAATTCATTAAATATATTGGGGTGATTATAATAGGTCAGGGAGGTTCTTAATTAACTATGAGGGTTAATTAATTCCTTGCTAATTCAGCGGGGGATCAGTTTCTTAATGAGTCAATGATTAACCCATTAATCCGATTTTAACACTGTTTACGGTTATATTTAACTAGGGGCGGGATATTTAACATTTTGGGGATTTCTATATATATTTAATAATACGAGAAAGGATGAACTTTTTCAGGAGTTATATAATATAAGTTAGAAATTAATACGAAACAATCTGATAAAAAGTGCTAAGTAAAACATCAGAGTGTACATTTAACTTAGGCTTAAGTGGAAAAAGGGGTTTTATGTAATATTGTGTATTTTTCCTAAACAAAATAGGATTTTACTTTTAAGAAAAGACTTATGAAAGTGAATGAATGATGGTTTTAAGTACTTAGGCTTTTGAAATTATTGGGCTGAGGGTCCGATCCCTCCAAAAGTCAAAGAAATGCTCTAAGCCCCTCCAATTTAGCAAATACCTTAGTCCTTAGGGTAAATTAGTGAATAATTAGGGAAAATGAGAAGGGGAGTTAATCATTGTGACTTTACTTTGCTTGTGATGTCTTCAATGTAGTGTATGCCTTTGCCTTATGATGAAAAAGTGAACGATTAACTCACTTAGAGACATTATTCATCACACATAATTCTGCAACATCATCTACCTACCCTACCTACTTTAACCTAGCATTTTTTCTTCTTTATTAGGGTGCACTTAAACTGGCAAACCCTCTTGAAATTCCTTTTCTTTTAGATAATGATTTCTATCTAAATCTACACTTATTACATCCAAGGGCTCAGATTAAACTGTTGAACTCATTTTTATTTACTCTACCTATCTACTTATCTGCGAAGATTACACTGTTTGGTCAGATATTTATTCTCTATTTCTACGACATGAAATTGAAAGATGAATGAGCCAAGCTTAAATAGTTTGACTCTTCAAAAATTGTGGCATAAGTAACAAGCTGCACACAATTGTTTATTACACAAAATGAAAAAGTAGTGGCACTTAGACTTGCACACTTTCTTGGTCTTTTTTAGTTTGGGGTTCACTTTCTTTCATTTTTTTGACCATCTTTATTCTTTTTACCCTTTGATTTTTCTTTTAGGGTATACTCTCTTTACATTTTTTAAATTTTTTGATTTTTTGAAAATATAGAAAACCTTCGCAACATGAAAATGTATGAACATATTACACAGTTCATCAAGTCAATCATGACATATGACACCTATTGGTATAGGGGCCTAACATTGGCTCCACTTGGGGATGGCTTTTCCTGGTGGAAAGTCAAGAACAACAGATCAGATAGCCTCAGAATGACTTTGACTATGCTCTGCAATTTTCTTCTTCCTGCTACTTTATTTTATGTATGACAATAATACTTCTAAAGCTTAGGGCCTTCTCTTGAGGCTTCAACTCCAAAAGTCACTGTCAAATTGAAACTGTGACGTTACGAAGGATATGGTATGTACAGGTTAATCATCATGGTAAACTTAATAGGTAGGATCAAAGTAATGTTTTATCATTTGACCATTGACTAGTTCTTCCTTTGATGATGTACCATCCAATTTCTTCAAATAATATGTATTATTTCCTTGTAGAGCCTGGATAATATATGGACCTTTCCGTAGGAATTCAAACTTCCCATGTTTCCCCTTGTCCTCTCTTCTGGAATCCCATATTAGCACTTTGTCTCTAGGGTGGAAATCTTCTCCTTTAGTTCTTCTAGCAAATTTATTCTTGAGCTTTTCCTGCCATATTTGGGATCTTTGATACACTTCCTCTCTAGTTTGTTGTAGATTAATCCTCCTTTGGATATCATTGGATTCCACTTGAGCTTCTTGAAGTAGTTTCATAACAGGAAATCCCAACGATGAAGGGAATACTGCCTCCGTGCCATAGACTAATTCATAAGGACTAGTGCTAATGGATTTTTTAGTTGTTAATATGTATGCCCACAGTGCATTTATCAGTTTCTTATGCCAAGTCTTTTTATTTTCTTCCAACAGTTTCTTAATAATATTGATAAGTCTTTTGTTGGAGGATTCAACTAGTCCATTTCCTTGTGGATAATAGGTTGTGGAATGGACTAAGGTAATATGGTATTTATTACAAAAACTGATCATTTTTCTTGATTTAAAAGCTGTAGCATTGTCTGTTATGATTTTTGTGGGGCAGCCAAATCTGGATAATATGTTGGTTTCTAGGAATCCTATGATTACTGCATTTGTGGCGTGTCTGGAAGGTATGACCTCTATCCATTTGGTAAAGTAATCAGTGGCAGTAAGGATCCATTTATGCTGGGCAGAGGAGGGAGGGTGGATTTCTCCAATGAAGTCAAGACCCCATTGTTGAGATGGTTTTTCAATAGAGATGGGTTTCAGGGGTAAAGGTAATAGTTTTCTCTTGCCCTAAAAAAATTGGCATTTGTGGCAAGAGGTAACAAATTTTTTCACATAAGCAAACAAGGTTGGCCAATAGAAACCAACCCTTAAGATCTTATCTGCAGTCGATTTATAGTAGAGGTGTCCACCACACTCTCATGCATGGAAATCTTGAAGTGTCTTGTCAGCTTCATTCTTTAGTAAATAACTCAATAAGATGCCTTCATGATTTTTCCAAAAAAGAGCACTATCTAAAATGCAAAACTTTAAAGTTTTCATCTTTAAAAATCTACTTTTTGTTCTGGACAACCCTAGAGGAGCCTACAGGTTTTGTAACACATAGATTATATCAGCATACCAAGGGGAATCAGAGAAGGCCTAGCTGATTTGTGGAGTTTCCATCTCCTGTTCGTTGTCCAATTCATTTATGTCCAAGGCTTGGCAATTTATTTCTGTCATGAGTTTAGCCAATCCCTGTCCTTTTATCAATTTGGTAGGTTTTATTCAATATCATATTCTAAAATGGTAGCAAGCCATTTACCTCTTTTGCCCTCAATTCCATCTTGAGCTAGGATTTCCTTGACAATAGTGTTTGGTACATAGGCTACCACATGAGAATAAAGTATGTAAAATCTAAAGTCCTTAATTGCTTTAACAAGTGAAAATGCCTGTTTTTCCATGATTTTATACTTTAGTGATGTATCCCTAAGTGCTTTACTAAAAAAAGCTATGGGTTTCTCACATCCTTGGTCATACTTTTGTAGTAAAACAATTGCTATAGTGTGCTCTGAGGCAAAAGAAAAAATTATGAATTCTCTATCAAATTGGGGACTTTTAAGGACCCATGTTCTGGTCAAGGCCCTTTTAATTTCTTCAAATGTTTATTTGGCTTCTATCGTCCATTTTATACTTGAGTCCTTTCTTAACATGTTATTGAGTAGTCTAATTAATTCTGCTAGTTAGATATGAATCTTCTCAAAAAGTTTTTCTTTCCTATGAAATCTTGAAGTTCTTTGATACTTCTAGGATGAGGTATCTACAAAATTGCTTCTATTCTGGCAGGATCAATCCAAATGCCATCCTTTGAGATAATGTGCCCTAAGAGCTTACCTTCTTCAAGACCAAACAAAGACTTTTTAGGATTTAAAGAGATACCATATTTCTTGCATTTGAGAAACACTTGTCTGAGATGATCTAGATGTTGCTTATTTGACTTAGAAAAAATAGTTAAGTTATCCAGATATATGACAAGAAAACCATGAATCTCTTTACCAAATGCAATGTCCATTGCTCTTTGAAAAGTAGCTCTTGCGTTTTTAAGTCCAAAATGCATTTAATATACATAAATGTACCCCATGGTGTGGTAAAGGAAGTTTTTTCTTGATCATCAGGGTGAACTAGAATCTGGTTATATCCTGAAAATCCATCCAAAAGTGAAATCCTAGAGGCTCCCACTACCCTTTGAAAAATGTGATCCATTTTAGGTAAAGGGTAATTATCCTTTAAAGAAACTTTGTTTACATTTCTTATATCTACACATAGTCTAATTTCACCAGTTTTCTTCCTAGTAGGTACAAAATTAGACACCCACTCGGAAAATCTTATAGGTGCAATTATCCTTGCCTCATACATATGTTTAATCTCTTTTTTCAATCAGTGGTAGTAAAACAGGGTTGATTCTTTTGAGTTTCTGTTTGAATGGCTTCTAGTCTTCCTTCAAAGGTATGGTATGTTGAATTATTGAGGTATCATATGATTTCAGATCTTCATAACTCCAGGCGAAGACATCTTGGAATTCTCTCATGAGTTCAACATATTTTAACTTTTGGTCAGGAAGTAAGGACTTTGATAGTTTTACCATTTTAGGATCTTCTTCTGTTCCTAAGTTATGTTCTTCAATGTCTGCTTTTAGTGGTTCCATCTTTGGTTTCTTAGGAATGTCATTGGAGTCAAAGAGGTCCTCTAGAGGAGTTAATCCCTTAGGAAAGTAATTATCTTTTAGATCTATGACCTATGTTTCCTCTTCATTTATCTCATCAAGGTCCATCTGTTTTAAATCTTGAACTTCCTATATGGTGAAAGTTGTGGGATGAAGCATTTGAATGGAATTGTCTTCTATAATGTTGGCATCTACTTCATCTATCTGTTTAGTAGCATCAATATCTATGCGACTATGAGAAAAATCACTATCTAAAGTCAGAAAGTTATTTATTTGCTCATCATTTTCGAAAACTTGTCAGTTCTTTACATTGTCAGGGATGGCAGGCCTATGCTTAATTTTAGCAGTGAACTAGTGGTTGGGCTTGAATGGTAATTTACAAGTACTCGAAAACATGGCAAGACTATGAGCATGTAAGTTGTGCTTCCTAGATACTACAACAAGCTGAGTTTCGAGAAAAGTATTAAGAATCTCTATCATTGTTCCCCTATAGTATCATAATCTGGTATCTCTAGTAAGGTACTTTCCTTTAATCTAATTAATAATTAATTATGAATCACTTATAACAGAAACTCTAATTGCTCTTAGCCTTTTTACAATCTTAAGTCCTAGCAAAAGAGCTTCATACTCCACCATATTGTTGTTGCATTTAAAATTCAGCCTGTAGGCATGGCCTTCAGCATGGTCATTTTCTAAGTTATGCACCCAAATTCCTACCCCTCCCCCTAATTTATTTACTGAACCATCAAACTCTAAGTGCTAGAGAATTTCATGGACATAATCAGTGTCAGGGGTAATAGGAATTTGTTTAGCTGTGGGTTTCATTTTTTTGTTCTCATCATGTTTATCTATGTCATTTAATTGGTCATTTGTATCTGAGATTTCCTGAATCAGAACATTTTTTTCTCCTATTTCAATTTCTTTTGGTTCTACTGTTAACACTTGTTCACTGTTGGCAAGATGGATTTCGGCTTTATATAGAATAAATGAATCCATATCTGAGTGTAATGAGTAGATAGGTAGATTTTGTGGTTTCTCTTGGCTACTTACTACATATTTCGTTAATGTCTCTCGATATAGCTTCTTAGGTTGGCTGAAAACAGAGATAGTAGCATAAGACATGTCCAACTGTAATGATCTTTGGAGTTTAGCACCCAGGACCTAGGTAACAACATCCCATATTTTGGAGGAATATCAGCTACTACTATATACATCAAGATGGTTTTAGTAGGGTACTGAACTAAAGAAACACACAGGTCTTTTATTAACCCTAAACATCTCACTTGGCTTGAATCAAAAGAAAAGAGATATTTATAAGCTTTAGTGATGTCAAGATCTAATTTCTCCATTACAGAATTGGGCTGTTGCGGAGGTAAATCCCCTCTGCGGACAGAGGTGGATCCCACTAGCCCCAAAAATGGGTCTAGCAACAATCAATCACGCTGCATGCAAGCTTCTAGCTATATAATTTAAAAGTCGATCTAGGAGACCAACCTGGGATCCAATGCTTGTTTGTTGTGGGGGGGAGTGTCGCTCCTATCCTCTATC